>QJNZ01000321.1:0-97898 GCA_004155055.1 Monosporascus sp. CRB-8-3 | reverse complement strand
CCCCCCCCCCCCCCTTACGTCCTACCCCCTAACGCGTCACTATATTCCCATATAAATCGCCGAAATCGCTATAGTTTCAAAATATTATTATAAATTCAATAAAAAATAATAAAAATAAGGAGTTTTCGCATTTAATTAGATATTTACGGATCTGATTTTATTAAATTCTTTATAAATTGTATAATATCCAAAGTATTTTATAACCTATTAAAAAAAGTAGAAATTTTAATTTTATATACATTTTTAATATAAAATTAAAATCCTACTTTTTTCACTTTTATAACTTAAATTATTCATTAAAATAACTAATAAAAAAATTTATAAGTTAATATATAATTTTATATAATATAAGCGAGTTTACATATATATTATTTAATTAATTAATGATAATAAAAACTAAGTATAATATTTTCTATTAAAATTCGAAGTAATAATATTAACGTATAACTTTAAAATTTATAATCCGTTTATAACGGCGTATATTCTATTTTATTTATATCTTTTTACTTTCCTTTTATTTTATTAACTATTTAAAGTTTTATACTTTAATAGATTTAATAATAATTTATATAGGACAATGTTAATGTAATTTTTTAAACGCCTAACTATTTATTTTCTAATGTTAACGTTAAAATATAATTTATAAATTCTATATTATTTTTATTACTTTTTAATTAGTTTATATAAGTAAGCGTTTATTTATATCCATATTTAATTAATTAATTATAATTACGCGATTTTATAGATTTTATATAGGAAATGGTGGCGCGTTAGGGGGGTGGAGCGTAAGTGGGGGTTCCGACTTAAGGCTTCTAAAGCTTTAACCAGGGCAACAGGCAGCCAGGTCGACGGGCAGCTAAGTCGTCGATAAGGTTGGCGATAAGGTTAACGATAAGGTCACGTCAGGTTGACGATAAAAGTCAGGTTAAAAGCCAGGGCTTTCCAAAATAGCCAGGTTTGATTCCTGCCACTTCGGATGCATGCAATCGCATTTTCTTTGTGGCGCGGGATTGAAATTAGTAAATAGTAGATTACGAGTATGGGGCTGGTATTTCTTTGCATACTCGATTGGTGGTCTTGTAATGGCATGCACGGCGTGTCATCTTTCAGTTTCATATTAGAAAGAGTAGTGTCTTCATGCCATCAACCTCGATCCAAACGATCCCTAGACTCTATCCAGATTCACGGGTCATCATGGCCCAGTAGATCGTAGAACTTAACGAAGGTAACGGAATTGACCAGCAGTCCGCCTTGAGGAGACAGACTACGAGGGCGGTCTATGGGATCAACCGTTCGATTAACGATAAGACACAGCTAATTACGGCTTTCCCTCCCAGGTCTTTGCGAGGAAGTCCTCAATCCGGGTGAACTCATAATCTGGGAAAAGTCGATTCCACTCATCCGATACGTCCCACGCGCCTTTCGAACCGCTTAGCAGGACACCGATGGATACCGCCTTGAGAAGAGCCGATGCCTGATCCCTAGAGACTGCCCGGTGAACCGCTTCCAGACCCCATGACGTCTTCAAGTTTCCGGCTTCGAGATCTTCGACTTTTACCTTGTCGATAGCGAAAGGACATCCTGTGGAACCATGTCAATAAAGCGTAACCCCTTTTGCTGCATACGGGCGTGGAAATCATTCCCACCTCGAACTTTCCGGCCGAGCTCAAGAATTTGTGAGAACGTGACCCTGTTGCCTCTAATACCGCCCGTTGTAGGCCACCTGCCCTCGTAATCAACTGCTCGAGCAATAACCGCAGCAACGTCGGCAACCGTAGTTAGGGTCATGATGGCGTCCTCGTGGCCATCCACGATCATTGCACGCCTGTTCTCAAAGTCGAAGACACTTTGCAGCGGGTCGACGTGTTTGGCTGTCTTGTAAGGGTAGGCTAGGTAATCCAGAAATAAACCGGGCTGAAATAAAGTGTACTCGAGAATCTGATAGGAGAGTCAGTTCAAATTACCTGGGATATCGGAGTGATAGAGTTCGAAAATCTCACCTTTCCTCTCTCATTCACTTCTTCTAAATACTCTCTAATTCTTTCTTTTCCATGCCACCAAGCCATGTCAACTGTCCCCTTGCTTTGCATCTGGTAAGTCACTGCGCTCATACATTGCATTGGCTGCGGTCATTATCACCTTCCATATTCGCTCGGTGCAAAGCGTTTCACGCCGGCGGCGATGGCGGCGTCGATAAGGTTCTTCTGCGCCTTCTGGTCGGGGTCCGAGAGGATTTGGACGAAAGACAAGACGGTGTGAGTCCCTCGAAGGGCTTCTACCAAACATCCCTTGTCATTGTAGTCTGCAATCTGCCAGTGTATTTCAGGCGCGAGTGGGGTCGTCGCCGGAGCTTCCTACACAAGTTATCAGCGTTGAAGTGCAAAGATGAGTGCAAGTACTCCAAGAGTCTCCCTCACCCTCCTGCTTAATATAGTTATATGATGTTTCTTCGACGCTAGTAGAGCGTCAATAACCTCCTGGGAAACCTCTGCGAAATGAATCAGTCGCGATACTTCGTTCCAGCAAAATTGCGAATTTGACGCACGCCCGGTACCACCGGCCACAGTGACCCTGACCATTGTGAACTACTTCACGAGACTGCTTGCCGAAACTGTGTCGGAGATGGCGGCTTAACAACTAATAAGAGGCTAGAAAGTCCTGTTGAAGATGACATATTGCTACAGAATGCAAGACGCCTTTTGCGTTATATATATGTTGGCTCGCGCTTCTTAGAGTATCGACAGAAGCGCCGAGCATAAAAATCCAAAGGAGGTTCCCGTCCCATCCACGAGTCCTTCGACCGCGGAGTAGTTTACCCTGCTTAGTGGGCCGAGTTTTCGGCACCCTACTACAACAAAGACTTCGATCGCCCTATCTAAGTAGTTTGTGACATTCCAAAAAGGGCATTTAGTGGAGATCATTTTCCTGTAAGTGGGTCCGTGCGCGAGTGTCCTCCGCCGCGGCGGACGTATAGTCGGCGGAGGGAAATATTGCAATCAACTCTTTAGGAATATCCTTTGAGGTACACGGATCGACTTTTCTCTTTAGGCCTTTATCAACAATCTCGCCTTACAAGGACGGAGGGGCGGGAGAAACGCCCGGACACTAAAATGTCAGACGCATATCTATGCGGCAACTCCTCCGCGGCGGGAGAAACACCGAATGCGCCCAAGAGACGAAAGGTCCGCAGAGGCACTCAAAGTTGCTGGGAGTGCAAGCGGCGCAAGATCCGATGCACCTTTGCAGCGCCTACGGACGCCATTTGTGATGGGTGCAGGAGCCGTCGAACCAGATGCATCAGCCAAGAATTTCACGATGAGGTTGCACTGGCAAGTAGAAAGGTTGATAGACTTAGCCGAATGGAATCACTAGTCGAACAATTGGTCAAGCGGAGCAGTGCCGACACACCGGACACGTTGCGCCGGGATCGACCGGACCAAGACGAGACTATACAGCAAGCAGTAAGAAATACCACTGTTATTTTGGGCTCCGCACTCGTCTGACAATGAAAGTAGCAAAATCCTAGGGGTGCTCGGTGTGGCACCGACCCCGAGTTACCCCCCTCCGTTGTGGTCACAATCCCTAGTCCGGATCCAGAGAGCCAGTTGACCAGCAATCTTGATGACCTATCCCGCGCCCTCCTAGCAGTGTGGCCTAACCAGCACGACCTCGACTTAATATTGAACGTTCCGGTCGGTGCTTCGGTATTACTTCACGGCGTAGTTTGCCGGCCATACTCTGGAATTTTCTCCGGGCAGGTTGTATCACCTCGACACATACTGCAGCCACCTTCGCAAGGGTCCCATCCAGTCCTCATAGCAAGGAGGCTACTCCTGCTAGGCGCATTTTTACAAGGCATTCCACCGTGCTCTGTCAGCAAACTCGTTGGTCTGAGTTCAGACTACCGCGCTATTATGTCTCGTGTGTTCAATACCGCTACTAGGCTTGTGACAAGTAATGACGAACTGATCAGCTCGGTCGAGGGCATCGAGTGTGTTATGATCGAGAGCATGTACTTGAACAATGCTGGATATCTCCGCCGCGCCTGGCTTGCAAACCGCAGAGCTATGGCCATGGCGCAGATGATGGGGCTACATACGGGTACTAGCTCGCCGAGGATGATTCTCGAGCACGAAACAAGGGACCGTATCGATCCCGATTACATGTGGTTCCGCTTAGTTCTCTCAGACCGGTATCTCTCATTGATGTTAGGCCTTCCGCAGGGCTCAGTCGAAAACGTCTTCGCTAGTCCAGAAGCACTAGGCAATTGCACGGCTGTAGAACGCATGGAGCGTATGGAGTCGGTTGCGGCTGGACTCATTCTCCAGCGCAACAGTGCCGAACGGACTGACCTTGCAACGACGTACAAGGTTGACAAGATGCTCCAGGAAGCTGCAGCTTTGATGCCGCCACAGTGGTGGCTGATGACTACTAACCTTACTGCCATTGCTGACGATGCAAAGGCATTCGAAGAATCAATCCGCCTCACGAATCAGTTCGCACACCATCACCTTTTAGTCCAGCTACATCTGCCATACATGATGCTGCCCTCTTCGATTGACCGGAGATACGACTACAGCAAGATGACTGCTGCGAGCGCCAGTCGTGCGATCGTTGCGCAATTCGTGTCCTTCCGCAACCCCATTTCAGCCACTGCGTATTGCCGCGGCATCGATTTTGTTGCCTTTATTGCAAGCACGACGCTGTGTCTCGCGCACATTGAAGCTCGTCGCCAGCACAAAAGCGACACTGGCGAAAACGTCACTATTTTTCAATCTCTTCATCACCAGCGGTTGAGCGACCGCGGATTACTCGAACGCACTCTTGAAGTCATGGAGACAATGGCTCAAAGCAGTCGTGATGCCGTTGCCCAGAAGATCTCCAGCATCCTCCGACCACTCCTCGCTATCGAGAATAATTCTTTCAAAGGGGGCTGCTACCATATCTGCGCCTCCTCGGACGTTGATGAGCAGGAGTCTCAATGCCTCGGCGATACGGGTGAAGCTTTTCACGCACTCCGTATACAGATCCCGTACTTCGGAGCCATCCAGATCGAGCACCGCCCTACCCTTTCCGATACTATTAAACCGGCGCAGAGACTGCCCGAAGAGTGGCCTTGGAACCCGTCTGTATCGCAAGCAATGGATGCCAGCCTTGTTGTTCTCCGTGAACCAGTCTCTCCACTCAACAGAGACAGAGAAATAGAACTAGCCTCTGCAGCTCGCCCTGCTGGCTATGAAATCAGCACCGCCCAGCCTGTCAATGCTGACTGGCAAACCGTACCGTCGTATATCGACCTAGCAGATCCACTCAAGCAAACCGGGTCGGCAAATTGGGACCAACGTGTATCGTCTTTCGATACCAGCGAGGCGCAAGAGACCTGTCTCCTCGTGCCTGGCTTAGCAGCAGATGCAGACGACTGGGCCTTACAAGGCGTCGATATGGCTTTATTCAATAACCTTACACAAGGTTCGGCGGATGCAACTGAATCAAGGTCGCGGACTCATACGCAGTGAGAACTTAATAGTTTTGATATTGGTCCAGCTCCTACTACTGGTCGAGTTGCCCTACTGCTCAGAGCTGCCCTTATGGTCGAGCATACCCTAGTCAAACGTGCTCTTGTAACGTAGAAGGACTAGTCAGGGTCCAGTGACTTGAATAAGGTGATGTTGCTTCTCTCTGATATCTCCCTTCCCTTCCCGCACCTCGCCCTTCCGAAAGACTTCTGAGCCGGAAGTTCTGAAAGATCAACCGCAAAGCGCTTTCAACCCATACCGCGAAAGGTATGTTGGGTTTCGCAGAATCAGCACGACATCGCCATCCGGGTCCCACACCATTTGGTGGAGCGTTGGTGGTTCCAAAGTATCGAAGCTTTCGATCGTGTCTTTTGGACGGCTCGGGCGCTGCAACGGACGGTCCTGGCGATTGTATCATTCTTGAACTCACCTTTAATCATGTTTCGAACCTGGCTATGCTGCGATTCGGCGAGATTTGGGACCATCTTGACAATGGCCTTGAAGAAAGAACTGCGCTGTTGTTGCTGGAAAGCTAGGTGCAGCGCAATGACGAGGGGAAATTTGCGGCTCTGCCTGTGCACAGCCAAAACGGCGGCAAAGCGGCCAGCGGCCAGCGGTCAGGGGCTTGCGAAGCGGCCATTGCAGACCAGCTCCACCACCGCCTTGTTTTCAGCTGCTCCGTACTGGAGGCGCAGGCCATTTTTCGTTTGGGTGAGCTACAGTGCTGTTTCTGTGAAAAGGCAAATATCGTGTCAAAGGGAGGTAAACACGCTAGGCCTAATATCATATACAGTAACAAGTAGCAGAATAATTATCAAAGCTATATCAGACGAAGGGCGAAGGAGTAGCACGCCAACAATCTTCTAGCGTGGGCCGCTAATAACCGTAAACTGGCCAATCACATAGCATAAACTCCACTGGAGTTTCTCTTCTAGGTAACCCGATAACACGGACCACCAAAAATGTTCCTGCTGTTTGCCCCTCATCGTACAGCGCTTACACTGTACTACTGTACATACGGTCAGAATAAAGTAGGTGCTATAATCATCAAAGTAAGCCGCATTCCAGTGGGTGTGGTGACGTCCGAGTTGGGGAAGTACACTACTGTACCATAATACTGTGTGCCTTCGGAAATTCAAGTAGCGACTCGCCAAAGTACTCGAGGTGACAAGTGCTAAATGTCAGAGGCAGAAATGGCCTACATGGTCCATGCCCAGAATCTTTCCAAGTGCCAAGGGCAACACCAATTTTGCAAACTTCTGTACCACCTAGTAGTATGTCTCCCCTCTACCCGTCATCAATATGCCATCTTGCGCTGTGGTGGTCACCAGTGAGTCAATATAGCTGCATGCGTTCGGGGCAATGACTCGCGGTCATTTCTACCATATAATCACAAGGTTGGGGGCACGGTTATTAGATCCATAGGAAGTAGTGTGTCATACTCGGCTACGCCTGCATCTTGACCCTGTAAGCCCTCATCTTTTGTGTTATCCCATGTAAGTAGAGACGAATAATACCGTGTTGGTGTCAGTCTTGCACCATTGGTCTTGGGGGTTCCTGCGAGTAATTACTGGCTTGAGCCAGATGACGTTGCATTGCGTAGAACACCCTGCTATCTATTTGCTCAACATGTTTTCGACACCATCACTGGCCACAGGCGTTCCCCTCAGCAGTTCCATGTTGGGTAAGCCCCGCCGCAGTCAGTTAACCCAGTCTGGGTGGGTGAGACAGCATAAAGTCACATGGGCTGAGAACTATGCGTGTTGGGAGAGGCTGTGGCTCGAAAGATAACATGTCGGAGAGCAGCCTTCCAGGCAGTGAGGGCTCGCCAGCATGCTGATAGGCTCCCGGTCCCTACAAAATTCCTGCAAAGGGCGTCGTGTCAATACAACCCTACATTCTAGGCTTCATGCCGTTCAAGGCATTGCTGGATCCCGCCCAAAGTGATGGACACGATGTGTCTTTCGCGCTTGTTGTGCCTTACCCCTCATAGACCCTGGCTTGCTTACCACCTGTTCGGCTTCGGTCTGCCGATATCTAGTGTGGCCGCTGTATAGACATATGTCCAACCTGCAGCTGAACCATCTCACGGGGTTCGAAAAGTTGGATCAAGCAGAAGCCAAGTCATTTGATTAGGAGTAGCGAGCACTGGGGCTTGCTGGCAGGTATCTGGGTCCTACTACAACACGATCAGCAAAATTCAAGCCTGGGCCACATAAGATATCAGGAGGTAGTACCAGCGGTGCATCGGGAGGAAAGCTGGTTGTTGAAGCATGGAAAAGTGATGAGACTTCCCCTGCTATTTGCCTGCACGGAACATACATCTCCCTCGGCCCTACTCTTACCATGCAAGCACTCTTACACTCTGCAGCAGGATCATACTATGTATCTAGGAAAACTTTCCAAAGTCTGTTTTCGTAGAACTTGTGGTAAAGTTCATGTTTTAGTATGACATTGTCTCCCTATTAGTGGCATAGAAGCAGTAACGCTTAATTTTAAGGGACCTTAAGCCGCCAGGTATGTCCCAGGACAAGGGCTGAATCTCTATTCAGTAATGCCTAGGACAAGTACTATGTAAATGTGGTTTTGTGCCTGCGGGTGTGAACAGTGAGCGCCATACGTGATCATCCCTCGGGGACGGAGTATTCGACTCATTCTCTACTTACGGGATTTCCGCTCTGCTAACTTGAAAATAACAGTGAAATACAATTCGCTGTTCGTCCGGAACAAGTAAGGAACACATCGCCGTATCTACGGACGTCGTAGTAAGCCTACTCAATACTCCAATGGTTGCAGCTCTTCCCGCCAGTTTGGTCAAGCATATGCCCCGTCCCCCGGTCAGATAGCATAGACCTACCAGAGGACACGGGCAGCATGATATCACCATACCTTCATTAAAACGTTACAAAGAAGCTGTTATCTCAAGCCATCTCTGCTGTTAATCTCCTGTTATCCCAGGCGTGGCTAAGAGGCGGGCTAGCTAACTTCAGCTACTGCAACGAGCTCTGCATAGGCAGAACGGTGGCATATAGTCTATCTGCTGAAGAAGGCTTGAGACCCTGGTTCTTGGCAATATAACAAACCTTGCCACTTACTTGGTAGCCCCATCTCGTCTGTCAAATCGGATACAAGCTTCTCGATGCATTCCGTCCATGGTTTGTTCGCCGCCTGGTCGGGGATGGCCAGTGACAAATATAGTCCAGGTAGGGCGCCCGATGGCAAGGCCCTTCCTTTTGTTGTTATGGTTCCGGCTGTTGGGGATGTCCCATAGAAGGCCGGGGCCAGGCTAACATTACTTGCAAAGGCAAAGTGCTTACCGGGAGCTCATGCTTGGTCCGCGCGGGCGAGTGTACATACCCCCTAACAGCACACGGCCCGCATGTAAGAGCCGCACTTGGGACGTCCCCCGGGAACTTCGGCCTAAGTTAGCGGAGGGAGTACTTCATGGTCATCCCGCGCGAACTAAAATACCTGGTCAGAGTAGTCAAAACCCTCTCGGTATGTTGCGGGCACAACATGACCGGTATCGTACATGAAGTACCAAATTCGGGCATATCTCGGTAGGCTCTACGTATTACGCGTTTGGGATAACCGAATAGTTGGTGAAGGACCCGTTCCTCATCGGGGAATCTAATGGTAAACGCGCCCCGACCGAGCAGGGACCTAATCCTACTGGTCTCTGTCTACATGTTGCCAGCCCCGTGATAAGCTGAGGAGGATGCTGAAAGGGTTGGCAGGTCCGCGGCCACATGAAGCCTCATTCCCACGCCAGAGTAGCATTACCCTCGCGCCTCTCGATCGCGAGAGTCTGCGTCTATATCGAAGAGGATGCTTCCATTGGCCGCCAGGCACAAGCAAAGTTTACTGATCTGAACATCCAGCAGTTGGGACGATTCCTCCATACGGCGTGATATATTTCATATTCACTCGCCCACACAGCCCATCAGGGTGTGCGAGTGGTTCGTAGACTCTCCAGTCTCGGCACACGGACTCAAAGCTCTGTTACGACATCTTACAATACGTTATTTGTAAGGTGAGATGGGAAGGGACCTTTTCCCTTGGCCCCCGAACGCGCGGAGTCCAAAACTCGTATGAACCATCCGGTACGGAACAATGATTTGGAGCAGGGATAACGGAGTAGCTCTACGGCTAGGTACACCTTCATCGCCGATTATAAAAGCTAGGAGATGCCCTCGACTCCACAGCTTCATCAACTCCGTCTCATCCTCGGCCCTCCCCTCCTTCCCTGAGAACTGGTAGCCTACGCACACAATAAGTAAGCACGCCCCCCTAGACCCGAGAAAGATGACAGGCTCGAAAGCCGATAACTATGGGCTTGTTGCCTTCAACATCTACACCTACGAAGGAGTCTGGTTGACTGAATATCCGCACACACCAGCCCTCCTCCCGCCTTGTCGAACAACAGGACGGCATCTCATATTCACTTCCGCCAGATGGCCCTGCGAAGAAACCCCAACCAAGTCCGAGGTGGCGTCGCCAGTGGACTAGCCAGGGGCCCTTGCGCATGTGCGTCTACGCACAGTTGTCATGGGACGGTGCAGCCGCCAGAGATTCTGTGCGACGCCTGCAAAGAAAGAAAATGCCAGATATGAGCACACCGATATATACATATACAAAATATACAGGCTATGATGAGTGATGTATACGGTGTCGGTCGGGTTGCGGGTTGAGATTTGCTTCGCGAAGACTCCGGCGCGGCCTCAGTACGCTGGAGAGACAGGAGGGGCGGTGAAGCACATGGTGATAAGGAAGAGCACACGACGGACACCGGCGGCCGGGAGGACGAATGCGAGCGATGTCCGTCTCATGTAATAAGATAGAGGTTGCTTACCTTGATACATCTTGACGGTGATCCGTTAGGGTGTACGTAATCTAACTTCCATGCCGGGCACGGGCCAGGAACATGGTTCAGGCTCTGATGACGACGAAACGTACCGAACCATCCGTGCTATAATTGTGATGGCCTATTGGGTGCCGACGAGTCGGGGGTCGGGAGCGGCCGATGGCTTCGAACCGTGGAAAAGCATGGCGGACAATGAGTGTCCACTAGCCGACCAAGGTGGTGAAGTGATTAACACACTCAGGACCATAAAACACAGTTGACACAATCAGTTTCTCTGGCCACCACATTTGCCAACCTCCCGGCTTCTTGTTGTCGCGGCTCGCAACGAGCGCCCTTTTCGGCGGCGGAGGCTATGACTAGCCAAAGTCCTACGCCGGGTTTGTCAGGCTCGAACCGGGCCAATCGGGGAACGACCTGGTCGTCCCGTTTTCTCGCAGCTTTACTCTGCGCGGCCCTCTCCTCGTGTGACGGTGGCATGGTTGGCGATATCCCATCTTCCTCGCTAGGATTGCCTGGTCCATAAAGCCTCGCGTGTCTCCGCGCATAACGGCCGACAGCAAGCCACGTAGCAATTGAGAGATCTCTTCGTACGTATTTTGCGAATAGGACCAAAGATCCACGACCTGTTCCTCGCAGCAGCCACCCCACGGGGAAGCTAAGTTCTCAGTTACGAGTTGTGTCACTTGGGCCCTAAAATTTCCTCGTGTATCATTATTGGTCATTACGTACTGTATTATATCAACCCTAATTCTTTGCGCAAGGTATGACCATGTCAAAGACTCGACATGGTTGAGATGTAGTAATAAGTATAGTCAGGTCACCGCTCTAATGGACAGACAAACAGCCGTCCCGGAAACACGGCGCGAAGGACGAGCAAGAAGCTCATTGGTATATATCGATCCAAGCAAACTCCATCCAAAAATCAAGTAAACCATCGTATAGAAATGCACCAAGCGTCCTTCCCCGGAGAATCCAAAAGGCGGCACAAAAGTGGCGGAAACGCTAGATTCTCCGCCGCCCCCGCGGAGCACGGGATGTCCGAACTATGCCAGAAGGGCGACACCCAAGCCTAGAACCCCCATCAGGAGACCCGACTGCCGAAACATGGCGCCGGCACCGCTGGTCGGCGGTTCCTCTGGCGTCGATGAGCTGGTCGGATACGAGCTCGTGGTAGAGTAGATCTCCGTAGGCGTAGTGATGGGCGCTTTGGTAGTGTACGAGAAAGTCGTGGTATTAGCGTACGAGGTAGGGCGAGCAAAGCTAGTAGAGTTTAACGTGGGATAAAACGTAGGACTGGCGCTGGAGCTCGAGCTGATGCCGGAGCTCGAGCTGCTGCTGGAACTGGTGCTCAGTATACTCGAGCTACTCGAGCTAGTGGTAATGATGGAGCTCGAGGTTGAGCTCGGGATCGACGAGGTCGAGCTGGTAGTTGGAGTATATAGGGGGCAATCTAGGCATGAAGTTAGTGACTACGTAGTTGCCAATATCCGAAAGCGTCCATAGAGACGAATGTTACGTCTTAAGAGAGCTTAGGGCCGGCCAATGAAACGGCTTGGGTTTAGACAATCCGCTTCCCCATGCCCGGAATGGTTTTGGTGCTACTCACCAGTGTTGGTGGGATTGCACTTCGAAACAGTCACAACGGCTGTAAGAGTCTGTGTACTTGTGATGGTCTGCGCAAAAGCGGGCAGGGCGCTAGCCGCCAGCACGAATAGTTGTGACGCGAGCATTTTGATCAGTGATGAAGTTCTAAAGATGGAGAGAGCAGCAAGAGACCCGAATCCTCAGAGCCAAGTTACCGAATTGCTGGAATGAAATAGGCGACACCCCAGGATTAGTTCTTGTTAGTTTTATATGTAAAAAGAGCGTATATCGTATTGTAACGAACGTGGGTTTGCGAAACGCAAGAATAACGCGTATCGTCTGCGACTAGAAGAAAAAGGAGCGTGAGGCAATACTGCTGTATACAGTCCCCTTCGCGATGGAAAGGGGGCCAGAGGAGAAAATAGCGCAGCGACCGTTGAAGTGGGCTGTCAACAGACGACACCCTCACTCATACGGACATGGGGGTTCACCCCCCTTGGCGTACATAAACGTGGGCAAGGTCTAATGCAACACCGAATGCGGATCAACGTCGTGTGCTACCCCATGATAAGGCGCTATTAAGACAGCCGGGAAATACAGGCTACATGTCTTATCTTATTCTTGTCGTGTCATCTCAATTATGGGTGAGTATGTAGTATTAATGGGATGCATCCTTCTGTGTCTCTCGACCTATCAGCGTGTTCACGCGGGAAGAAGAAGTTTATGCAGGTCCAAAGTGTTTGTGATACCCCAAGACATTTGAATGCCTTCAATTGGGTACGAATATAGTGGTCAAAGGCACCCGGCCGTCAGCCTGCTATCCTAGGCGTTTTGTCTCAATCGATCAATCAACCTAGATCAGGGTCCCTGCTTTAGGCGGGTGGATACAGTAAGTGATAGTCAGGCGCGTGGGGGTAGTCAGGGGAGCGAGCCTTTCTCGATTGAGCAGTCAGCCGCCGTCTCCAGCCAATAACCTAAAGCTTGTCCAAACGCTATCAGGAATTTACTACTAAATTCTCGAGTACCTGAGCTAGACTGCGGTGCTGGCGTGGAGCTCCTGCGAGGCATCCGCGATATAAGGTGCTCATTAGTTATATGTAGAAACGCTCGAGAGTCAAGTGAGCAGGAAGACAGCAGCATATCACTTCCCTTGCCCTAGGTTTTGCTTCCTGGATTCCACTGCAGTGGACAAGTCAGATCCACGGTTGTGAGGGAAGATACGCATTGCAAATCTTAACGGCGATCAACTTTAAGCTATGGCCGTCTGTCGGTGTACCAACGGTCCACCAACCACGCGACGGGGAAATGGAGAAGGGTTGTGCGACCTATGGGGATTTGTGATACTTCCGTGCAGACAGATGTGTGGCTCCTTGGCAAGGGATGCCGACATTTCTCTGCGATATACGTGACGGAAGAAGTACAGCCAGCTGTGCTTGTCTCAACAAGTCGCTCTGGCGAACACGGTGTTATGCAACCGAGCGGATAGGGGCGCGCATGTTCTACTCAGAACCGCAGATGCCGTGCGACAGCCCGCTGCTGGATAAGATGCACAGTTGAGAATGATGAGGTCAGGGCTACGGCGCGGCTTATAACTGGCGGAGAGCCACATGGCAATGAGCGATGGATATCGGATATCAGCTTAGAATCATCCGGTGACAATTGTAATCCCGGCAATAGCCAGTTGCAAAAGCCAGTAAAGCGTAGTTTTACTCGTGTGTTTGCTTGTCGGTGCTGTGAAGGGGATCCCTCTCCGGATCTTGAACCGCTTGTTGCGATGGGTAGATATGAGCGGTGTACGCAACAGCGCTGCTGGCGACTTGGAACTTGACATACCATGTCTTGCCTCAGAAATCGTACTGTGGGGTCACACCGAATTTCTCCCGGCGAGTGACGGACCGTGATCACGAAGCAGGTTAAACCGTATCAGCCTACTGAGTATGACCATCCGCCACTGGGTGGAATAGAAGCACTGCCGGATCAGGGGGAAGGGTCACCGTAAGATCGATCAATAAATATAAAGGCACCTCGTGGGGCGCGTCTTGGAAAACAGCAAGGTGGCGGCTACGATACAGATGAAAGGAAGAGGTTTAGTACCAGTAACGGTAAGCAACCCGGGCTCGTCTGTTCAACGATATAGAACATCGAAGGAACGATTGAATAGCCATCACGATTGGGCACGAGCATTGCGTCCCTTACATCTGCTGCATGAAGAGGGATGACAATGGGCTAGGGCTTCGTTACTACACTCTATGAGCGACGAGGACGGCGGGAAGAACTAAGATTACGGTTCGGCCCAAGACCGTCTTGAGAAGGTCGCCATGGGGAGAACCCAGACCAAAATTCCAACATAGCGGTGCACAAGACGATATACGTCTCAAATACAATAAAAGTAGTGTAGACAGAAAGCAAGAGATTACAGGGAATTACCGCAAGTCAAAGTCATTATGTCTGCGATGATGCACTTGCGGAGGCAGCAGGTCAACGCGAGTACACGTCGAATGAATCAATATCCATATATACTATAAATTACATTATGAAACTGCCTTGGAATGGGAGCCTCGGTTCGCCCGCCACCTTGAAGGTCTGGTTGGACTACAAAAGCAGGATATGCAAGGCTATGCTACACGCGGTACTGTACATCACTCAACGGCTGCTTCCGGAAAACAGACAATTGTAAAAAAGAATCATGGCAGCATGGACGAAATTGCGTTTGACAGTCATATACAGGTTATATCCAAACAGGCGCAATGACTTCCATGTACAAGTTGCAATGCTCGGCCAGACAGTACGAACGTGAGGCGCCAGACTCTCATCGCTTACAAGCCAAGATCGAGAATGTGCTTGATGCCCCCTGGAACATGTTAGTAGACGTCGGGGACATGCTGGGCAGAATATAACTTACAGTGCTGCTCGCAGACACCGCACTGAGTAGCACCACTCTTCCACTTGTCGTCGTACAGGCTGAAGAGGATAGACTTGTCACCGCACTCCTTGACAATGGACTTGATGGCAATGGCCTGCTCGGTGAATCCGGCAACAGCCTTGCCGAGGCTGCTGCCCGCCGAAGGCCAACCAGTCTCGAGGACAATACCCTCCTTGTCACCGCAGATGCTGCTGACGAGGTCAAGCTGACTCTTGACGAACTTACCAGCCTCGGAAGCGGAAGTCTCGGAGTTGAAGAAGGCATGAGCGTTAGTGCCGATAACATCGACAACGGGGCAGAGGAAGGACTTGGCGTCTTCCTGCTGCCAGATGTTGACAGTCTCGGCAGTGGTGAAAGGACCGGTGTAGCCCTCGAACTCGTGCTTGCAGGTTTCGATGAGCTCAGCGACTTGCTGAGCCGTGCAGAAACCGTTTATGATCGCCTCGTTACCAACAACGATAAGGGGAACCATTTCCCACTTGCCCCAGTTCTTGAGAGCGGTGATCTGCTCGGCAATCTTGGAGTCGCCAGCCGTGCAGCCAGGGCCGTCGACGAAGACACCAACCATCATGTCAATACCGTACTTCTCGCAAGCATCACCGACATACTCGAGTGTGTTGCAGTCGGTCGAGTAGGTACGGACCACCTTGATGCCCTTGGAAGCAAGGTCCTTGATGTCCTTCTCAACTTCCTCCTTCGACATGCAAAGACCGGTCTCGGGCTCGTAGGGGGTGTAAGTGGTTCCCCACGGCATACCGGGGCCATCTCCGCCAAGCCCGCCAGTAGGCTTGGGGTTGGGAGAGCTAGTGGGATAGGCGGTAGTAGGCTCAGATTCGGGGGAAGTTGCCGGGTAAGAAGTGGGAGTGGGCTTGACAGTAGGGGGCTCAGACTCCGGGGAAGTTGCCGGGTAAGAAGTAGGCTCAGGCTTGGAGGAAGTCGCCGGGTAAGAAGTAGGCTCAGGCTCGGGGGAAGTCGCCGGGTAAGAAGTGGGCACGGGCTCGGGGGAAGTCGCCGGATATGAAGTGGGCACGGGCTCCTCAGAAGTTGTTGGCTCCGGAGTAGGCTCAGGAGAGAAGGTAGGCTCGACGGCCGACGTGGTCGTGGGCTCAACCGGCTCAAAGGGGCAGTAGATGACGGTCTTGGTGTCCGTGACGGTCGTCACAACCTCGGGCTGGGTGTAGGTGCCAGGGGGGTAGCTGGTGATGGTCGGGACGACAACGTCGGTTTCTTCCTCCACGTAGGTGGTCGTCGGAGCAATGGTGTAAGTACCTTCGGACGGGCACACATACTCGGTGGTCTTGATCACGCTAGTGACGACTCCCTCGCTGGTCTCAACCGTCGGATACGGGCAGGTGACGGTCGTAGCGGTGGTCACAACGGTGACAACACCACCGATGGTGTTGGTACCTGATGGAACCTTGGTCGTCGAGGGAACGCAAACCGTGGTTTCCTCGGTCAGAATGACGGTCTCGGGTGGGTAGGTGACGACACCGGTTGTTGTAGGCGTGTGAGGAACAGGGGTAGGCACCACGATAACTGTCTTCTCGTATGTCGTGGGAACCGGGCTATAGCTGGTCGTAGGAGCAACCTCGCTCGAGCTCGTGGTAGGAGCCGGAGGGGGAGGGGGAGGCATGACCAGAGTCGGTTCACCGTAGTAGGTGCTGTAAATGGTAGTGCAACCGCAGGTCTCGGTGCCATTGGTAGGGTTCTTCTTCAGCAGCCCGTGGAACACCTCATGGCCGTGTCGGTAGTGGAGGGTGCCGGCGGTGGTAGTACCAACCAGAGCGGCAGCTGTAGCAGCCGCAAACGTTGCCTTCATTTTGACGGATGCCAGAATTCCAAGTACAGAACTCCTATTACGCTCAATTATGTATATATGGTGGTGTGGTGAGATAAAAGAATGCCCGCTAAAAGAGTGAAGCGGTGGGTGAGATGCGCAGCGAAACGAAAGACGAAAGGTTGAACGATGCCTTCACGCCAACGATATCGACGTCAAGAGGGCCGTTTCGTGGGAGGTGAAAATAAAAGGAAAAGGAACGGCAAGATGAGCAGACCCTGTTGGCTTTATTATGGCTCCATGGGTTCATTGGTAATGGGGTACCAGGTCCAAACCGGTTACGGTCATTTCTGAAAAGGGGGCTTGATGGGGGGCCACTTGAGAGGATGTCGGGCACATCTCCCCAGTTCGACTCCATCGTACCCAGGTCCCAGGTCCTTGCACCGCATTAAGGGTACTTTTCCTAGCGCGGGCCTTGATGATCTGGAGATTGGTTTGAGGAGAATCCAGCCGGGGTACGAAGATTATGTAGATCCGCCGGCGAAATAAGCACTTGGCAAATAGCACGACCTCCTCCCTACCCTTAGGACATGGAACTTAACCCCAAGAGAACCTCTTCGCCGACGGGAATTATGTTTCTAAGTCAATCAGTGGAGAGCTGGCAATACAATACATAGGGTCTTTTGACCGGAATCCTGTACAGGAGAACCGGCCGGCGACTGTAGTGGGTAAGCGCAGATTGGCGAAAATGAAATACAGAATAAAAGGGGGATCGTAAGAAGAGCGGTCGTCAACTTTTCTTTCACGTCCAATGAGAAGCCGAGTCGAACAGGGGAATTTTACCAAGTAGGTAACCAGAATCTACTGAAAGCCACCAATGCAAGCGGCCAGAGCTAGTAAGGTAGCCAAGGCTAGTCAAACCGTAGCTAGCCCAACGTTAACCCCAAGGGTTCCCCCTGTTGTTGTTCATGTTCTACGGTGGAGCTTCATGGCTGATGGCCCTATCAGGACATATTGGGAAATTACCCGAGCAACAAGCGAAATTGCTTCAACCTTGCGTGAAGGCGAAGCAGTTCTTCTAATAGACTTGCAAGAAGGTCTGTCTCTGGGCGAGAGCTGGGGAGGATGATCACCTGCGTGCAATGGGCTCGCAATTGGATTGTATAGGTTGCATCCTGTCCTTACGGAAAGAAAAGATTTGCATCTACATAGACTACCTGCCCACGTACCTGCATATGTAACAGGTAGTGTACCGGGCTCCGAATCGTAAACAACTCTGTTACTTTCTCCATCTCCGTATTCCTCGACATGACCCCCTTTTATGGTTACCGGGACGCGACTCGGTGCCAACGCGGGAGCTCCTTTGAAATCGAATATCAACTCGTGCACATGTAGTTGGGCTTGGCTACTTCTTATTAAGCTTATTACGGATTAATGGACGCCCTCAAACTCCTTTTTAGATAGGCCTGGAATGATTGCATGCGGCGTCTGGATGAATGCCCTTTGTGAGTAAGCGGGGAACCTATGTTGATCCTATCTCTGACCAATATGGTAATTGTACCTGCATATTCTCCAATCAATAGTATTGTTATGCTGTACGCACTCCACCTCGATCTCAAGCGCGACTGCTGGGTAAGATGGTATTACGTCTAATGTTCGGAGTCATTTCTTTGTTGCCGACTAAGTAGGTATCGCGTAACACCTTCTTTACTCCATACCGATTGATAATTCCTCGCGTACCTGTATACGTTGTAAATAGTGGCTCGTAACCAGGCAAGTCACTGGTTCTCTTCTTGTTGACTCCTTTAAGTATATACTTGCTTCGTAGCTCGAGGGATTTACGCAGTAGGGCACGGTAGTTGAATGGCATATGCGGGCCCATCTCTCGCCATGGCCCGAGATGTGGCGTTGTTCTGTCTACGTCCAGCCCTACCAAGCGTCAATCGATCACGCTGCTTAGAAAGGACATGGCTAAGTACTGTTTTTAAGGCGGTGGGGATGCCCGTCTGATACAAATGACACGTGAGTGCTCAATTGTCGGGGCGAGGAAGGAGGAGAATCGGTAGGGCCTTCTAACGTCGACGCTGACCTTTGTCGCAAGGGTAACCATGTCGCCCTGTCACCGTCTAGGCGCATCTGGAAATCGCGAGGATAAAGTGAGTGCAGCGGCTCTGAAGATATTTTTTATTCTGGTTTCTCATATCCCACTCTGGGGGCGCTGTGCCTTCTCCTGCCCTTCCTCTGTCTGGTTAACTAGTAATCAGCGTAGCGAATTTCGTCTGTCCTCGTACATATTGCAGTGCGGTGGTTCCTTACTATAAAGAGCCAAGCGGAATTCATAGACGTCTGTCTCGTTCTACACTCTAGGGATGGCGTAGGCACGGATGCGCATTGCGTCACTACTGTACTGAACACATTCTGAGTAGGCAAGCTGCTATCTACGTGCGATATTGCTAAGGTTATAGAACTTATGGTTGACCTCACACCCAATCCCGAGGCGACCGTCCCCTTTCTATGGAGAGTAGCTTGTGGTCCACTGTGCCGAATTCAGTTGCGAAGAGACACAATAGTACCTGCTTGCCCTGAAGGGTGATTGTGATAGCCCCGGGACCACAGTAAGTTGGTTAACATCTCAAGAGGTGACGCTAATAGAGCACAACGATCCAAAACCGAGACGTGGTAAACGTGCATACGTTTATCTGTGAGCTTGTCCTGATTCTCTGGAATCGGGCAACGTGGCGGCGGATGAGATCGACCTTCAAACTCTTAGCCAAATGGCAACATGGTACAGCTCATCGCGGTTGGGCCATGTGGCTGGTTTTACGGAAAGCATTCCAAGTTCACACAAAAAAAGATCCTCTTGAACGAGCCTGAATGGACTAGGCCGATGACAGAAAGCTTATCACGCTGGGAGAAGCTGTGGGACTGCCTCTCGAAGCATGCGTCTCGGCGCTAGTAGGAGAAGGCTGCGTTGAAGCCACGATGATTATATTAGGATACAACAGCGGCCAATCTGATAGCTGTCTAGGTATAAACCCTGAAGAAGTACGTTGCCGGTGGGCATTAAAAGGTGAATAGGGGGTACATGGTCCTCCCCTATTCTTCCGGTATCTAATGAGACTTTTTCCAACGCTGACAGAATGAAAGTCCGCCATGAGGGCAGTCTAATTCATCCCCACAATTGCCACCAATTTGTTCATGTCCGGGTTTCAGGCCTCTTCTTGCGTCCGTTACAATTGGAACACAGCGCTGAGTGCAACCGACACGGCGAACAGGGCGACCTTTCACTCAAATTAGTCTCCTTCAAAATGTTGGACTGGTAACTTGGACTTACAGAAACAACACTGACCCCACTCCCTGAGATGGGCGGCTCAGTCGGGTCTGTGGTGTTATGCGTGCCGCCCATACCGGCCATACCACTATGATTCATGCCGGCGGCCGAAGTAGGAGATGCGGACAAGGTGTTGTCCATTGTCATCGAGGTCGACTGGCCCGCAACCTCTTCGGATGATGGTGCAGTTGACATTTCGGCAGGCAGGGAAGTCTCCATGGAGGTGGGCATGGGGTTATCCGTAGCTGTCAAGACGGTATTAGTGCCTCCCGTGAGAGAGTCGTTCATGAATGAATTTTGAGAGGAACTCTCACTTTCCGCTACTGCTGGGGTTGAATCGTCCATCCCAGGCATGTCCATGCCCGACATCTGGGCAATGGCGGAAGAGGCCAGAGCCAAAACCACAACGCGCTTGATAAACATATTGGTTGGTTCGAGAGCGAGGTATGCTGTATGTTTGCAAAAACCAAGGCGAAACTCGAGGAAGATATAATGGCGAGAGGGAAGGGCGAGGATTAGGGTAAGGAAGCTTTATTGGTCCATCGAACAAAAAGACTAAGAGCACGTCTTTGACGGTGTACCACTCTGGTAGATCTTATATCTCAAGGCCTGTGTGAGTTGCCCAGACTACGAGGCATTCCAGTCGATTTTGGGACATGCATTGTATCCAGGACCGTGCCTCAAAGGAGACACGATGGCGCACCGATGAGACAGTCGAATGCAGAGACAATTAAATATTTAGGTGGTGGCGGGATATCATCCCAAAGACGTCTTTGGCCTTGTCAGCTTCATACGAAATTCTCGAACCATTCTAAATCCGGATCATCATGCCTTTGTTGGTTGGAATTTGCCATGCACTATTGAGGCATCGAGTAGAGTATGGGAATCGAGAAGTGTAAGACACTCAATACGACCCCTAATCCGCCCCTTGGCTGTTGTAGGAGGGGCTCGTAGGTACAAAGCTACAACGGACTTATTAGTCAATGTCCATATTTTAGTCACGTGATGTGGCGTCGCCAGACTTTGCCTCCTGGAACTCGAAATTTTGTTTGGCCGCGAGCTGCACTCGAGTCGCCCCGTGCCCTCCTTCCCTAACCGATATATGGTTTCCCCTTTCACCTCGGAAAATCTCACTCGGTGACTGTGGAATTTACGGAAATGTTACAGGTTTCGAGGAGATCATACGTTTGTTGGCGATGTGCTCTTGGCAGATCAAGAATAGGTCGTGCCAATGTAAGACCAACGGCAGCTTGTTTAGTGGCAAACGACCAGATTCACGTGCCTTTGAGCAGAAGGGTACGTTCATCATAAAATCACTCAAAGGTTCACCAGCCTTGTTCTAATAGCTATTGGCAGGGGCTTGCGACAGTTCAACATCCAGTATCACTAGCATCCCACGATGTTCCGGAAGGATCATCAGGTGCACCAGGAGAAGGGCCTCGGTCGAAGGAGGAGCCACTTTCGATCAGGGAACGCCTACGCATTTGGGAAAAAGAAAACCCCGATGCAGCACAGTCTATGCTCACTGACTTTCCCCTGGAAGGCGAATTGTCCAACAGTTTCACGAGGCCACAAAATGCTGGCATGGCACAGTTTGAAGCGAGCACACCCCTATTCGAAGGTGACGAGCTCGAAGATCTGCGCTCGGACACTGCACGTTTGAGGCCTGGAGACTTAGTGGAATTAAGGTAATCTTCCTTCTATACCCTGCCCGACAGGATGTATCTGACCTGTTATGGCCAGTTCCGACGGGTCGAGACGTCCCGTGCTTGCTATCTGCCTTGGCCGCTTCAACGGCTATGAGCATTACTACACTAGCGGCGGAAAGTGGTTCTATGGGATAGGAGTGCGGACGCTGTTCGTTGTTCACAATTTTGCTTCAGTTGCCGAACTCGAGCCCATCATTGCCGAGTTACCATCTACGGAGGCTCCGTTAGAGAAGTTGAACGCCTTGCAAGATCTTGGCCATAGCCCAACCCGATCTTCTGGAGCCAACCTCCTTGTGAGAATGTTGGAATTTGTGCAATCTTCCGAAGCGATCTACCAGGCAAATGCGGGCACGCTAGATGCTTCTAGCGCCTTCATTGGGGATCCTGAAAAGCATCGGTATCTTACTCTACATGAGATTGCTGATCTTCTTCTCCCTGATCACCTCAAAGAAGATGGGAAATTCAATCCGTCTGCATTATATGCAGTGCACAGAGCTCTCCTACAGGACGAGATCTTCTTCAGACCTCTTAAGGAGACCGGCCACCGCAGATCGTACCTTTTTGAAGTTAGTCCGCTTTCTGAGGTCCGTATTGTGCAGAGGGTGGAAAGCATGGTCCGCCTCTATCTTGAGCCGCAGGATAAAGCCCGTCACCATAATCCGAAAACCCCATCTCCTATGTTTTCTTTCATCAAAACTGCTCGGAAAGTCATCGACCAAAGCCGGAAACACCGGGCATGGACAGAAAGTGGTATCATTGGACCATCTACTGCCGAGGAACCACAGTTGCCGGAGTGGTCTGCTGCAGATATCGAGATCTTGCAGTTCATGGAACTTTGGGCCGGGTATCAGAAGTTCCCTAACTATTCCCGCTTCCAGTGCATAGGCTCCGCGATTCTACGAGCTGTCGACAGATATCAGGATGCCGAAACGCTTACGCCGTCGATGGGATGGACATTTCTTCAGGAGGTTCGTTGGATACCTCCTTGGGAGATCCCAGCACGTTACCGTACGCGATTCCCGGGCGTCGAAATTAAACGGGGCGGCGGGTACACCCGGCCATCCCTTGGCATGCTTGATAGGCACATCAAGAAAGATATATTCGCCGACGCCCGCAATGATTGGGATGGATTAACCGCCTACTGTATAGATGCGGAAACTACTATGGACATTGACGATGCGGTTTCGCTGGAAAGAACGTCCGTTCCTGGCCAGTATTGGATTCATGTGCACGTCGCAGACCCAGCGTCTTCTATCGCTGCTGAAACACCCGTGGCTAAGTACGCTGAGCTTATGCCGGAGACTATCTATCTACCCGGCCACTTTGAACGCATGCTACCCAGCAACCTCAGCCAGGAAAGGTTTTCTCTTGCACCAAACCGACCATGTCTCACGTTTAGTGCCTTGGTGAATGATGCCGGCATGACCATAGAGCATCAGGTCACCCCTGGGCGCTTAACAGATATCGTGTACATGACTCCAGAGGATGTCGCTTCCGCTATTGGAGAGAAGAGGGCGGATCCAGTGGTCCTGGGCGATGCGTTGGCCATCGGCCATGTACCAGAAAATAAGGCTCCGCCTAGGAAGATGACTCGTCCCGAGGATCTGAGTCAAGAGCAAAGAGCTGAACTTTCTAAACTTTCCGAGCTCGGGAAGGCGATCCAAGCTGAACGGCTGAATAGAGGGGCTACTCCATTCTATCATCCGCGTCCCGAGCCTCAAGCTTACTTTGACCGAGTATCGCAAGAAGACAAAGACGGCTTCATCTTGACGCTTGGAGACCCGTCGATCCGAATCGCGTATTCTCACCGCTATGGTACTGAGCTTGTTGAGCATGCCATGCGGCTCGCAGGCGAGGTCGCCGCCCGCTGGTGTCACGAACGCGGGATCCCAATTCCCTTTCGCACACAGCCCAACGCAATCAAGAACGCTGATCTTATCCAACAATACACTCGAGACGTCTTCTATCCCCTTCTAGCAGCTGGCATCCGCCCAGATGACAACCAGTGGCGACACCTGCAGGCACTCCTAGGCGGTGACGAGATATCCACCACTGCCGGGCTTCACTTCACCCTCGGCGCGGACATGTATACTAAAGCCACGTCCCCTCTGCGGCGTTTCTCCGATCTGATCGTGCACTGGCAAATTGAAGCAGCCATCCTCCACGAGCGCCGCCACGGCAAGTCACTCGTCGGAAATAAGGACGGTAGCTTCTTGCCTTTTAGTCGCGAACGCCTCGACCGCATGCTCCCCATGCTGCGTGTGCGCGAGCGCCAGGTCCGCGCCCTCACCAGAGGCGACGGCGCCGATCAGTGGATCCTGCAGGCGCTCGTGCGGGCGTGGCGGTTCAACGAGGCCAAGATCCCCGAGACCTTCAGGTTCAGCGTCGTCCACATGGTGGGGCGCCGGAGCATCATGGGGCGGCTGGACTGGTTCGAGCGGCCCGCCTTCCTGCGGCCCGAGACGCTGAACGACGTCGCCAAGATGGTCGACGTGCGCATCGGGGACGTCTTCAGGGTCAAGCTCAAGGACGTCAACGTCCACGCGAAGCAGATCGTCGTCGAGGCCCTCGAGCTGCTCGAGCGGGCGGGCGACGACGCCGCGGCGGCGGTGACTGCGCAGGTCAAGGAGACTCCGGCGGCGCAGCAGCTTGAGGCTCCGTGATCCGGAGTGACGGGAGATCCGTGTGACGGGGTGGAGGTCATGACGCCGGGTAGTCGATATGTACCAGACGTAGGATACGTTGTTAAGAGTGTGTAACTAGACTGAAACTCTCCTCGTATAGCGGAACTGTGGACGAGCCATGTAGTGTGTACCCCGAGACTAGACACATTAGCTCAACTCTAGGGGTGAGCAGGCACGCTAGCCCCCGGAGGAACTCAGATGGCATGCCAGCCCGCGCCCGACCCCTCTCTTCCCCTATCGTCAGGGACACAAATGTGTAGCCCCCCCGCCCCCGGACACCGCAGGAATGCCCATTGCTGATCCGAATCGAGTCCCCCTGCTTACGCGCAACCAGTCAGCACAGGAACGTGGAGAACGACGAGTCAGTTAAGACACGTCCGAAGCGGCCCTGGAACGCCATCGCATTTATTATTGTGTGGGTAATATGTTCGGTTTGACGTCAGGACTGCCTCAACAAAGTATGTCACAAATGCTCGCGAAGTGATCTATCTGCATTAGGTGGCTTTACTTTAGCAACCGATGGGCCCTATTCGCTTAGCCCCCGAAGGCAGTTTCTCCCGATAACGGAATATCGGCGGTGATATACATTGTGAGGGCGAAGAAACACTACATAAACAAGGCCATTTATGAGTTTCTTGCCGCCAGTCGAATCAATATCAAGACAACGAGAGGGATCCCCGATATGCGCCTGACGGCGTGGCCCCCTTCGCCTTGCAATAACCGCTCAAGACCAAACATGGAATTATGGCCTATGAATCCCGCCCCTTGACTTGAAACCCGTACGCGTACCATTTTCCGTTACAGCCTTGCCTGTATTCCCTGTTCCATTTTAGGGCCTCGTTGGACCTAACCTTACGATAATTTGCCATCCCCTTTGACAACTCTGATTGAAAACATCAAAATAGCAACCCCTTCCGCTGGAACGCCAACGCAATGCAAGTTCATGATCGAATCGAGCTTGAAAAGCTGGCCAGAACAGACTAACAACGCCATGCCGACAATGGTGGGATAGGCGACTCCTATGCATTACTCTGCGCTTGCAAACCCTTTTTCACTGTCATAAAAACCGAATCTCCTTGTGGCCACGCCTGAAATCAGTGCTGACAAAATCACCTCCAGCCGACATTCCAGATGACATGAACGATGTCGCGGGCAGTATTGACGGTGTCGACCACGCGGCCGACAAGACCTTGATAAGGCTGAGCCTCGGGGACATCAACCGGCATTAACATCCCGGATTCAGTTCGACGTAAACCGTCGGGTTGCGCCGCAGGATTGCTCTGGGACGCCGACATCTGAGAGCTCGTCTGTCGGAATTGGGATGAGTCGATGGGATTCGATACCGGGTTGGAGTTATCCATCTCCATAACCAGAACATCCTCATCATCCGCGTCGTAGTATAGCGACCCAGAGGGTCTCGAGGGCCGTAATGTTTCCTGGGATGGCGAAGGTGATAGTGCCGGGCTCCTGCGGAAGCTACTACTATGCTTCATCGCGCTCTCAGTCGGTTCTGGCGAATCCACGCGATATTTTAGGGTCGTCGATGGCAACATAGCGATGGTTTTGCTTTCTGTGTGAAGATTCGGTTGGGGCTTCCTCCGTAAGATTGGCTTCTTGGTCGACCTGGTCGGTTTCATCATAACACCATCATCCGAATCGCTGTCGTCGCCACACATCCACCGCGCGTGGTCCAACTCATCTTCATCGTCATCATCGTCTCCTTTGACGTCCACCGCAATGCACTGCTTAACCTGCTCGTCGAAATGTATATGTTTCCGCTCACTTGCAGGAGATTCCACACATGATGTCGAAGCAGACGAAACATCGACCGTGGTCTCATAGGACGGCCTCCGGGGAAAGAAAGGAAAGGTGACATAATCGACCGTCGAGGCTCTGTGGAGGCTCGGACGACCTCTCCTCATTTTTCTGTCCTTCTGTTGAGCTTGAATTGCTGCGGTTGCCTGCCTTAGCAAGGACGACGATGATAAAGACCGCTGCAACATAACCTCCGACATGCTCCTCTTCTTGAGGATGGGTTTTTTATGGACGAACGAACCATGTTTTGAGAAGCCCGAACTGTTCCTTCCCGTGCTGTTGCGAGATAGCCTCGAGTTGTGCGTCTGTAGTGGGCCATATAACCACGTTACGTCGCAATCCTTTAGCCTAACTTCAGTTAGAAAAAAACTGAGATATCCGAGAGCGGAGAGATAGGAAGAAGATATACCAGTTCAGGGTCTCAGGCGAGACGGTTCCCAGGTTGTACTTGGCCTTCATCCATGTCCGCCATGACGCATTCTCTAAACGTGGGCCGTTACTATATTCCCCTCTCTTTGACACGATATATCGCCACGAGGCCCAAATATCCTCCTCTCTCCAATTATGTGATAGATAATCGACGTGGTGAGTAGGTTGCTGCTTGACGGCTGTGTCATCCTCGGCGTGCTCGATGAGCTCTGGTGATTCTGGATGTGATGTTGCCACCGACACATCTTCGGAGGGCGAGACGGTATAAGAATTGCTGGTACTCGAGCTTAGGGGAGGCTCCAGGTCCTCTAAAGGACCAAAATAGGATCTGTCATGGATCCCCGATACAACAACATCGTCTCTGGACTTGGAATGGACGTCATCTTCGCATTGACCGTCGAATGAAAGATTCGTAACAGGCGTTGATGAGTAAGACGGATCAACCGAGTCGGCATGAACAGTGGGAGGGGATGGTGGTGTGGAGCATGGACTCGACTCGGGAACAAAATGGAAGGGCTCATGATACGCATCGTGATATACATCGTTAAGTCGTGAGTTGGAAGCTGAGGCATGAAAATTCATCGACTGCTTCGAGTTAAATTTGGACTGTGAATGTGAGCGCCGCAATCCCGGCGACGAGGAGAAAGGGCCGTTATCTTCGGCAGAGAGTACTACCGCCATGGTGATCGTCCTGTAGATGGCGTGAGTGATGCGGTGGGATACAGAGTGCGATCCAAACTACGCTGCGACGTGGCTGATCCTGATCCTCCGACTACGGGTGACTCCTAGAGAGGCCCTGACACTGACAGTCATGAGAACTCTCCTCCTAGCAGTCCGATAAAAATGTCGTGATTTTTGTCCACTTGCTACCAAGGCTGGAAATCCCTGTGGTGTTGCGCCCTCGAGGAATTTCCTTGCTACTTCTGTTCGGATGTTCCGGAGTCAATTCGGTATGGGAGGGTGCAAAGTTGTATGGAGTCCCATCACTCAGAGTTTGAATATGTGGCGACGAATTCGCAACTTTAATTGATTGTGCGTGTGCGTGTATGTGGATGCAGGTGCTTGTGTTGTGTGGTGTGGTGTTGTGTTGCATATGTACGTTGTGCTGATGGAAAGGGTTTCTGACAGATGAAGAGACAGGAATAAGGATATGCAAGATGTGGGTATAGAGATATGTTATCGATGGATGAACATATGAATGTATGGAATGGATGAACCGCTGAACCAATGAACCAATGAGTGGATATTACGTCGAGTTAGGTAAGTCGGTATTGGATGGAATGGGCAACATGAACAGTTCACGGCCAAATTACTACGACTGTGGCGGGGAAGACGTTGAAGGGTAGTACGTAGGGTTCGTGTACAGGTACAATTTGATGCATTCTGGTAGATCGGAGTTGATGCTGCAAGGCTTGCAAGGATTCTGCATGAGATCGCAAGAGAGGGGGTTAGCATGGGCTAGCTGCAGGGCAGATGGGCGGTTCGAGGCGCACAGGCAAGGCCGGGATAGGTGCTGTACTTAGTGTACCCAGTAAGAACCAAGAGAATCCACCACCTGCTACTCAAGCGGTATTGGTACAGGTGTTACGGGTCAGGTATTTGCGTATTGTCATTTACATTGTTGTGATGTCGAGGAGCCTGTAAGCTCAATGCTATTATGTCTTGACTACGAACATAGCATCTCAGAAGGATACTTGCACATTAATCCATAGGATATAAAAACCTACTCGTATAATTACTATGAGCATAAAGTGGATGCGGGGAACCAATACGACGTTGAGGGTCGCTGGAAAGAACATAAATGAGAATATCAAGCCCTAGACTATAAATGCAGGGATTGAAGGTATACATACAATTTGTGGAATTATCATAATGCCTCTCGTTATGCTTTGGCTGAGGTGCATGCGTACTGCACAACTTACCATGCCCTGGATAACTGACAGCTCCAAGCCGGACTTGCATGAGTAGCAACTGCACATGGCTGGTCAACATGCCTGTGGTTGGCCTGATTGCAACTGATACTAAAGTATGTTTATGCAGTACCTCCGAATCTCCAAGGGAAGTGCAGGAACATGCAGAATCCAACAGGGTGCTCTGAAAATGGATGGGCAACGCAGGAGCATCTCTGCATCTCTAACTTTCGGGAGCTTTGAACACTCGCAAGAAGGGAGCTCGTAATCTCGTTCGGACCTGATGCACTGGCTGCTATGACAAGTGATTGTAAATAAATCGACTCAGTGATCCATGAATCACTGCTTGTCTTCGACCAACAGGTCGGAGCCAATCATCATCGGAACTGGATAGAGATATGTTATGCTCCGGGCCTGTGCTAATGCCGGTGTCACAAGTGGGGACAACCAAATACCCGGACACCAAAAACAATTGCCAATCTCATCGAGACAACGTTGACGATCTTGATTGGAAAATGAGATAAAGCAAACCCGGGGCATGGAAATGGGAGCAAGCGTCTAAACACGTACACTGCATGCAACCGCATCCGAGATAGACATGCATTTTACGCCTTCCCCACAGATCTAAGTTCGAATGATATCTGTGGAAGTTTGCTTCGTATAGTGGATACAGCTCACCAAAAACGTACATACATAGCGAATGAATGCTGGCATGCGCTTGGTTTATTCCAGTAATTGGCGTTAGGCAAAATTCAAAAGCCACCCATGCTCAGTACCCGAAGAGGCAGTCTAGAAAGCTCTTTGACCTGGCTGAATCATCCGGTCCAGGCCGGTTATGTATTGTACAACTCTATTCTACAGCAATTGTGGCATGCCCAAATCTGCTCTCAGTTGGTTCTGTACTCCGTGACTGTGAAAAGACCAGAATGCAGTCCAGACTTCGTGGATCCTCAAATCGAGACCCTCTCGAGAGCCAGGATGTTTTTGTGGATTTTGCTGGGCCGCGAGGCCAGAGCTTCAGGAATGGCCTCTTAAATATGAGCTCATTAGCCACTTAGGTAATGCATATGCTCTGTAAGATGTAAATATTGTGGGCAATTCAGTACCTAAATCGGAGCCTATCACGTTAACTACCACCAACCTTCGGGATTCTCAGGAGGCGTCGCTTCCAACCGCATGTGGGCGTTCATTCTCTAGGTACTTCAACTTCTGTTGACATTTTTCCTCCGATCTTCGATGCAGCCCTTGATAAAGAGACTGTACTTCGTATTCGAAAACCTTTTTACCCGCCTCTTTCCTCCCGAGCTAACGCGCCTCTCTCCGGGGAATTTTCCATGTTTATCGTCACTCCGCGATAGGATCGATCGTGCTTCTATTCCGAGATTCGCCGGTAGTATACCACACGGTCTCTTCTAGAAGGGCCGGCCGGTATATTATTATAGCCATTCGCTTTAGCTCCATGCCAGCAGGGCTCCTTAAACATCGCTTGAAGGCTCCGGATGGCGGGGCCGAGGCCATCCTTAAGGCCTATCCTATAGGCAGTATCTTGGCGTTTCATTTCTATGGTTGTACCCGGTTACGAAGTAACAGGAAGCCCCACTAAAACGTACCTATCATACCGACCGAAGCCGCCATTTTTAACTTGAACTTATAGTAACCTTGGAACGGGCTTATCAGCATATCCCTTTCGCTTACAATACTTAGTACGTATTGAGCGCCATACTGTGGCAGTGAGCACAAGCTGTAAACACGCTTTCAAGTCCGAATAGCATAGACCGCCAAATGCCGAACTCCTAGAGTTACTGATTGCTACATACCAAGCTCAACTCCCATATCTCGGTTATAATAAGTTCCCTTTGGTTGGACCCAAGTCTAGCCTAGGTCTTTGATATTCCGATTAATCCCTGAGTCTTATTTTCTGGACTTAAAACGCCCAGAAAAGCCAGCTTTGGTGGAAATATTCACCTCGACCCATACCCCATCATATCCAGACGCTGAGACGAGAAGGCATGGCCGGGTAAAGCAACCGAGGCGGGGAAAGCATCGCACTCCAAACATATCGGGACTGACAACGGATACTCTTACGCAAGCCAGCGCTCGACTGGCTTTTACTAGTTTTACGCGCATATAGAGCTAGATGGCAGCAGATTTATTATTTTCGGACTACTTTTGCCAAGTCACTAGGCTCACGGTACCACAGAGTAGGACCAATCTGCTGCTGGTGGCCGCTTCCCCGGAGCCATCGACATCAAAGAGAAGAAACCCGAGTTTCGCCTCCACTCGAGTGGGTTATTTCCTCTTCGCGAATCCCATGTTTCGTGAACCATCGCCTGCTCCTACAAAGGAGTAATACGAACCGCAGCAGTTAAAATGGCAATCAGAAGGCAAAGCCTCCCAATGATTAGTTAATAATGTGGTGAACGGCCCCTCCCATCTCGTCGAGGACCCTCCTTCCCGCAGTGCCGAGCTCCGATCCGCATGCCGGGTTTGCCATAGGTGGAGGTCTCCGTGCCAACTCCTATGTGATTATATGATCGACGTGTTGAGGGATGACGTGTGAGACGGCGGGAGATGCCGCTCTGCGAAGGCTGTGTTCACTCTATGCGTCTACTGTACATAGCTGTTCAAGTAAAGGACCAAATACGCAGTCGCTTCGAATCGTTCGTCATCTAACTGCAGAAAGGACCGATCATGGCTCCCGCCGTAACCAGGCATCGTATATCTATCTCTCGGCGGATGACAGTAACCTTACGTCGAGAATCTTCATGCTAAGATTGTTTGATAAGGGGGGCCAGCGTTGAATTAAATAGGGTACGGGAAACATGCACGTCCTATGGGTCACGTATGCACGAAGATAACAGCCAAAGTAGGGCCAGCCCTGAACTTTCTGCGGGTTCGATACAAGCATGGTGTGTGATGCAGCAGCGGCCCACATCTTGAAAGGGGGCATACTACAAATGGACGTAGGATCAAGCTGCCTTATCGTCCCGTTATGTTACGTACATCATAGTAAATACCATCCGCAGTGTCTTGTTGCAGCTCCCGCTAATACATCCAATAGCACGCGTATGGGCCTTTGCTGTTACCTGAGAACATCAATATAGGCTGGCCGGACCCTACTTGGCCCTTTCTGACCGAGATGGCCTCCTCCTTAGGTTAGGATCGGGTCGGCTAGAGGAACAAGCGAAGCATAAGAGACCAAATTCAGAGCACTGCTTTGACTCGCGCCCCCTCCGAAGAAAGTTCCCGTCCGGATCGTCCGGATCAAACCAACGGCGTACGCTAGATACCGAGATGCGACCGCGGCCCAGTAACTGATAACACGAAAGGCGTCAAGCTGGGAATGAACAAGAACCCCCGCTATTTTGAGTTTCACAACGGGTGCAACCGGGGCCAGGGGGAGGCTGCCCTGATGCAGATGCAGGACCATATTGCTTCATCCGCTCGCAACCTGTCCACATGCCAGCGTCACGGAAGAAGAAAAGAGAAACCCTAATAACGGCCGACTCTGTCAAGTACAGTACGTAGCTAGTCAACAAAATTGTCTCCTGCAGCTTCACACCTGTTATTGGGGCTCCAGGATCCCTCCTCAATTCTGCCGAGGCCGGCTGCCCCGGCATAGCTGCCGCGGGCCATAGGAAAGCGCCCCAACGAGATAGTGTAGGGGTCTTAGAAGCTGTAACGACTCTAAAATCTTCAAGTGGCAGTAGATAGATAGTCGGGAGCGCCTTCCGGACTTCGCCCTTGGATGTTGGAGCTAATCCGTGATAGGTTACTATGAGTCTTATGTCGTCGGCCTTGCGGATGTGCGTAGCCAGCCTTTCACGGCTACCTAACATAGCTGTTACGCTTTGGCTACCTACGTATCACCGACAGATGCATCTCGCAGCAGAGTTTATCTGCCTTTTTTTTTTTTTTTTTTTTTTTTTAACCACGGAAGCGCGAGATGCTGTGTTTCCCCAGTCGGCCCGGCCGCACACCGAAGTGGTACTGTAGGTATGTAGTAGCACCTCGCTGTGCGGATATGTTGGGTTTCTCTGCGTCTGCCCGGCCGCCTCGATGCTTTACTCGTGCAGTTGACAAGAACACCATCACTACCGGGTAACGTGCGACGATGCAGACGTTGCGTCACGGTAGCATCACAACGCTGCATGCCACAGCTTCTCGGATTTGATGGGTGGGCACCGCACGCTTTGTCACCAAGGATATTCTACCTATATAAGCAAGGTTGAAGAGAAAGGGAGAAGGAAAAAGTATCGTACTTTCCTGCCCGTGCGCCATTCTCGCTCAAACCCGCCGTAAGGTTAAATGTACATGTTGTGTGGCCCGATCGCCTGCATACAGCCTTCACAAGGGTTGCAAACCTGCCATGCATAGCTGCATAGAACCAGATCTCCTTCCATGCAGTGGGCTCGGTGCTCAGACAATCGTTATCGATTTCGTCTGAAGCAAATGCCCCCCTAGTTCGGGCTACGCAAGGTAATCTTCCCCCCTGGTAATAGGCGAGCACTGGGCAGCCGACAGCACGACACTAGAATTTACCTCGAAGAATCGATTGAGACTGTCTACTTAATATCAAGCGGTTTGGACGTAGTAACTACCGAACGCACTGGACGGCTTCTTGGATTGGCTCGTGCGATTCGGCACTGAAACACCCAAGCTCCAAAGTTCGCCATGGTCCCTTATCAGTCACGTAATCCTCCCGGTGGGAACGTTAATATACTCGGCATGGAACTAATGCTGCGAGGCTGCATGCCGGCAGTCTTCCGTCAAAGCGGACGTATACGAAACGTTCGTCAACTATAGGGCCGCGTCAGACCAGTGAGTCGCCATCCCTCCGCACTGCCATCGCGTCCGATCACGAAGAGACACATCATAGTGAGGCTATATCAGCGTCGTTGCATTGCTTTGGTACCACAACCTGCATGAGCGTTTCCGGTTACCGCCCTCCCTCCCTGGCTGCAAGATCATTGCATATCTAGGTGGCTGCGACATGCCGAGCAACTCTCCCCGAGTGGTATTCTTAAAACGTGCCGAGTTCGGTATCACGTCTCGCTTCTAATTGCTGTAAAATCCGTGGGCAACGATTGGATGGATTGAATCAGCCGGACCGTTCATGGATCCCGGTGATTGTGCCTTGTGTGTCAACAAGGCTATTCTTGATCAGCAGTCTTGTTCCGCAGCGCATCTGCAAGTCCTGGGGTAGATGCACTCCACCCAACCACAACACCCATGTTCGCCATGTCCGAACTGAGTAAACCGAGGCCATAGCTTGTTAATCCTGACTGCAGAACGGACGTGTCCAGCAAAATCCGGACGGTGTGCCTCTCTTCAATGCATTCCACATCTTCCATCTTGACCGTCGAGCGCTCCGCTTAGATCTGGTAGGCATTTCCGGCCCTTGGCGCCAAACAATGAAGAACACTGGACCTAGCTATCAACTTCCCTGTATGTAGTAAATCGGGTTTCTGACGTGTGCGCAATGGTTCGACAATGTCGGCGGTTAAGGCCTGGGAGCAAATGCTACTTCAGCTGGGAGTCTAAAGGAGGCACAGAACATGTCCTTGTTCGGCGCTACCGTTCTGACGTTGTGGACCGCCGCTCTTCCGTTCTCTTCCGGGTCGCCGGGTAAAAACTTGACATCGAGCTCCGCCGAAATTCGCTCGCAGACTTCTAATATCGGACCTTCGTTATCCGCTTTGGGGGCGAAACAGTGGACGTGAACCACCGGCAACTTAGTGCCGGTGTGCGGCGCAAAGAGCTCTTCGTGCCCAGCGTACAATCCGCGAAAGTGAGAAAGGAAGGTTATGGCGGACGCGGGTAAGTTCATTACAAAGTGCGAAATCGTAGCCGGGATAGGGATACGTCTAGGTTCGGGAGGCGGTATAGCCGCATCGCCGTTAGCCGCATCATGCCGCCTACCACGCTTCTCTTTCCTCTTGACAGCCACGACGGCATGCTCGCCGTTCTTGTTTGCAGCGTATACGCTGTCGGCCGCTTCTCTAATGAAGACCCGGCCGTCACGGTTGAAGGCCCTTACATACTCCCCAACCTGGACGGATGTATGGTGTCAGTAGGTTGCCAATGCGACAGACAGGACGCCGCGACTCTTGTTCACCTTATTACGTTTGATACATTCGTTGAGATAGCGATAGCTTTCCGGGTTGTAGTCATTAGCCCAAACGAAGACGCCCTTCTTGCCGGCCGGGACCGCGAAGGGGCCAATGCCGGCCATCACATCGCAGACCACCTCGCCAGGCTTGAACATGTCGATAAGGCGCGTGTGCTCGCCGTGTAGCTTGCTGTTCCAGTAGACCTTCGAGTAGTCGAACCGGAAGCCGCAGTCGTTCTCCCGCACCTCGACGTTCAGGTCGTCGGGCCCGGCGAGGACCTCGTACGCAAACGTCCGGAACTCGGACTCCGTGCCCACGTCCGCGATCTTGTTTATGACCGTCTCTATCTGCGGGTTCTTGTCCAGCAAGACCTCGGCGATCAGCTTCTTGTACGGTAGGTACGCCTCTCGCAGGTTTAAATGCGCGACGTGGCCCACCGAATTGAAGCCCTGGGGAATGCCGTCATGCATGTCGCGCTTTTCCGGGGGGATCAGAGCCTGCATTATATCTTCTGTGGTCGCTGTTAGTTTCCGACATGTCATTCGAGCGCACCGCAGTTCCCTACCGTAGAGCCAGTAGTCGTAATTCAAGGCCAGTTCATAAGGTACCAGGCCGAGTTCCTTATTCTCGACAGCGTTTCTGAGCGGGGCGCTCCACGTCTCGGGCACTGCGGCGAAGGCAAAAGGCGTTAGAAAAGGGTCCCCATCATGGTTTTTTTTTGCCCTGGCCGGCCAGACAGTCTGTTCTCTTTTCTTTTGCTTCTCACCTGCGGCCTGGACTTTGGGGTCGAGCAGCAGACACTTGGTGCCGCGGGTGGCCAGCGCCTCGTCGGGGTGCGGCCGCACCACCTGGATGCGGTCCACGACGAGGATCTCCCGCGTCCTCTGCAGCTCGCGCCGCCACTCGGCGATCCTCCTGTTGTCGGCGACGGCGGCCGCCGCGAGGCGCACCGTCTTGGAGAACAGCGAGCGGTCGAGGGCGCCGGTCGCGGAGCGGATGAGCGGGGGCCGGAAGGGGTTCATCATCGTCTGGCCGTCTTCGTCAGCGATGGTGGTCGTCGGTTCCTTTCGCGGGCTGTTAATAGGGCCCTCCCTAAAACTGTATTCCCTCAGGGGCGTTCCCTTACGTACCGCCATATTACGAACACTACCTGGGCATTAGCCAAAGCTTCGTGTTGCGGGCGACTGGGGGGAGTAGGGATTATAAGTGGGTATGTAGGGACCTAATCGGACAAGGCTGGAAGAGATCGTCACTAAAAATAAAATTTCGGGAGATCTACCTCGGACCCAGTTTAAATCCCCAAATGAGCCATGTGCGTCATCGCAAGGCTGAAAGGGTTGTATAAGACACGAGAGGGATATACATCACGTCATCGAAGTAGACGGCAATATAAACATATGCGTGTACATAGGAAAACCATCCCGTAACCTGTCATAATACACGGACCACACTGTTCTCTATCCATGCACCCACTTTAAGCCCACATATGCGCATGCCAAACATGTCTAAGAGGCGAACCATCGACGCCTTCTTCGGAAGTCCAAAACCCAAGAAGCCGCGCGGCGAAGTCGATGTCGATAACGCGACACCCGTAAGTGTTTTATAACCCAGCCCGAACAGGAGCAGAAGCCCGTTTGTTTGCTCCATCGACGTTTGCCCCCTTGCTTATACTGTAAACCGCCTACTCATATGCACATCTGCCGCCCCCTCTCAGGCAGGCCACTCGACGCACGCGGCGTATCCGTTTCCGATCCCGCACCTGCCGGCGAGCATCGGCGCGGAGTTGCTGGAGTCGCTGCCCGCGCGCCCGGGGCGCGCCATAGACGACCAGCCGGACCTCGACCTGCTGTACTTCGAGCCGTACGTGCCGCGGTCCACGGCGCAGCAGCTGTTCCGGTTTCTGCGCTCGTCGCTGCCCTTCTACCGCGTCGAGTACGACATCCGGCGCGGCGGGATATCGACCCACATCCGCACGCCGCGCTGGACGACCGTGTTCGGGGTCGACGACACCTCGCGATTTGCCGAGGGCGGCGCCGTCGTCGACGCGCGCACCGGGGCCAGGGTGCCCATGACGGGCGACGGCGGCGGGCACTATGCCAAGTACCCGCCGCGGCCGATCCCCAAATGCCTGGATGACCTGCGGCGGTCGACCGAGGCAGCGACGGGCTGCAAGTTCAATTTCTGTTTGGTGAATTACTACGCGTCCGGGTCTGATAGCATATCGTTCCACAGCGACGACGAGAGGTTCCTGGGCCCGCGGCCGGCTATCGCATCTTTCTCCCTAGGTGCCAGGAGAGATTTCTTGATGAAGCATAAGTCGGTTCCGAACCTGGCCGACGGAGCCGCCGACGGAGACGATCAGAGGGAGGCCAAGTCCCTCAAGCTGCCGCTTGGTAGTGGCGACATGATCTTGATGAGAGGCCGGACACAGACGAACTGGCTGCACTCGATCCCAAAAAGGAGCGGCAAGGACGAACAGGACGGCGGGAGGATAAACATCACTTTTCGAAGGGCCATGGTCAAAGCCGGCTCCGCGAATTATTATAATTATAACGTAAATACTGGCCCAGTCTATCGGTGGGATTCAGTCAACCGCGAGATGAAACAATGGAATCCATGAGGGAGTTTCTCCCCAGAAAAGCGATCGCTCAGCTCTATACACCTGCGCCAATGCGAAAAGAACCCAGGTGTCCTCACTTGACCCGCTACTTCCCGAGCTTAAAGGTCGCCTCGGCGTACTTCCTTAGACCGCGTAGGAAAACCTGGTAGTTGACGCCTTGATTGTCCGGGGAGCAGAATATCTCGGTCAGCCGAATTTGCCACGGCGGGTACCCCTGAAGATCGACGAAGGGCTCGAAAGAGAGGAGTAAGTCGGGCTCCGGCATGACGGCCTCGCTCAGTTCATTGTCAATCAGGTCCATCGTGATGTCAGTCGTGGATATCTTGTCTCTCTGGGCCATGTGAGCGAAGACCTTGGTTAGGTCTACCATAGCTTCGCGACCGTCCTCGGATGAGAGCAGCATGACACTGAGAGCTGACTGCCGGTTCTGCGGCTGTATTGGTTCTGCACCACGGGAGTGTAAGGAGACGGAAGGGGAGTGGTAATTGCCGAACCAAGCCTTTAGTTTGTGGGATATTGCGCGATGCGCCTGGGGCATGTATCGTTTTAGGGAACCTTGTAGAAAGAGAAACCGTTAGCTAGATCGAATTTCGACCCGAGAATCTCGCTGCTTACCTGTTCTTTCGTAGATGGACAGCCGAGGGATACCAGCAGAAGCGCACCAGGCTGCAATCTCCGCTATCTCGTTGACCATCTTCTCCAAGGCGTCTCCCGATCTCCCTCCGTCTTCGAGTGTCAATATGACACTTACGTGCTTTGGCAGCCGCTTAAGGTTGCTAACGTCTCGTCGTACATAGTCGGGCGTATTGTGGTGATAGTTCAGGATGGCAAGGATTCGGTCATATACAGCACGATATGCGATACGGAAGCGGATGTAGACCGAGAAGAGAGCGTGGACGAGGACGTAGAGGAAGGTATACAGCTGTGACTTCAGGAATCTCCTAACTCCCAAATGTGACGTGCCCCGCCTCTTGCTAGGCCTCTCGTCAGGCCTTACATAGGTCTGATTCGAAAGAATCCGGGTTAGTTACGGTCCATCGGAGCAAGATGCCAGCCGCGAACAAAACCGAGGGAACGGACCTGGATGATGTACTCGCGCCTTTCCGCCGAGAGGTTGTCATATCCCAACTTTTCCACTTCTGGATATATTTTCCTGTCTCTGGATTTAAGCGACATCGTCTCTTTCCTATTTCCTGTTACTTTTCGTTTCGTTCGGGCCTAATGCGGACAATGCTTTGTACGAAGCTGATGTAGAACAACGGGGGATGGTTAAAGACTGAAGACAATTCTAATGAGTTATTCTAAGAAGATCTACAAGATGAACGGCTGCTAGCCAGGGAATAATGCACGAAAAGGAGAGCAAAAGAATGAAGTGAGTTTCTATAGAAGTGTACGTGGCTTGTCTCTGCATTGCCGCAATGGCAAAGTTACTATAGATCTGCGGTTCCTATACCCGCAAAGCTGAATGAGGTGCACAGAACAGCTTTTGTTTTCAAGTTTTCTTGGAATTCTATTGGGGCTGGGTTGGCCGTCCAGCCCTCGATCCGATCATCTCATTGTCAAATGACTTGGAACAGCAAGAAGAGCTTGTTACTCAGCCACACTACCATTACGACTAGCTTACCTACCATGCCTATGTACTTTACTATAGTAAGTACTTTAATTACGAAGGTTTACGAGGGGACGCGCACGGAAGTGACGTCTTTGCCGGCTTGGCGTGGCTAATGCAATTTCGAGGGGTCCCAGCCACAATACACGCCGGCGGTACGTACCTTGGACCATAGCTGCATGTGCATTAGTAGGTACATCGCGGATCTTACTTACCCAGTAGGAGGTAAACTCAAACCTGTCCACATGGCTAAGGTCGCGAATACAGCAGCAATAAACATCCAAGACGACGACCTCGGAGATCGAGAAGGCCCTCTAGGGCTCATTCGACTTTCTACTAGACCGTATCCTCATCGGCACATTCCCATGTAGTCCTGTCAGCGTTCCCTCCTCATTCGATCCAACAATGGAGCGGGCCAGGCCGGGGTCGCGAGCGCTGTTCCCTAAGGGTCCCAGCTTCACCCTCGACGACTTCTCAAGCAAGGACTTTATTGTGCGCGACTTTGTTGAGAGTCTCGCCGAGAGCGCTGTGCCAGAAAACCGACGCTCTGGCCCAGCACACCAAGCATTTGACCCGAAACCCCTGATCAGAACTTTCGAAAGTACGGCCAGCTCGACCCTACCGTAGCCCATAGGGGCTTGACCGTAATACTACGCTAACATGTGCTTCTAGACGCACTACAGGGGCTTGGGGAGTTATCGGAAGAATTGCAGACGAAGGAGTCGGACCTTCTATCGCAGGTGCGCCGCGCAGAAATCCAACACGATCAGACGCTGGATACCCTCGGCCGGAAACTCGAGCAATCGATCACCCAGTTTGAAGACCTTGATGTGCGGCTCAACAACCCCAATGGAAGCGACCGAGGTAGCCGATATGATGCGGACGGCAACGTTGCTTTGCAGATCGGAGAAAAGCTCGAAGAGCTGGACAGGAAACGGAGGCGCGCCTTAGATGCGAATTTCCTGATTCAATGCTGGCTCGAGGTTAGCGAAACGGGCCAGCTAACGTCCCTACAAGACATTCAGAGGCAAGGTGGTGCAGAGAACAAAGTCAGATGCGCGGTCATTGCACAGCAATTGATGCGCATCAGCCAACGGCTTGACCCAACATCCTGGGGCTCGACTAATGGCCTGCACCGGAATGGGGTCACAAATGGAGATGCGACCCCTGAGAAGACGCACAACACTCGGGAGGTGCTGGAGAAATTCTGCGAAACCCTGGAGCAGGACCTGCTGAAACAATTCAATAATAGCTATCGCAGGCAAAACTTCGACGACATGAGGGAATGTGCAAAAGTTCTGTACGACTTCAATGGAGGCGCCAGCGTCATTGCCGTCTTCGTGAACCAACACCAGTTCTTCATCGACCGAGATCAACTTCTTGCAGAGGAAGTCACCACCGATGGAGAGACCTGGGACCAGCTTGCTGATCCAGACTCCGACCCTCCAGGTGTTGAGCCGAGCCTTCAGTCACTGATCGACGAGGTGCGCATTATCATGCAGGAGGAGTCCTTCATCATTAAGAGGGCATTCCCATACTACGAAACTGTCTTAATCAAGTTCATACAAAGAGTCTTCCAACAGTCAATACAGCAGAGATTAGAGATGGTCCTCGAGAAGGCCGACACCATCTCCTCGTTAGCCTTCCTTCGCTCTCTACATGCTTCGAGGAGCTACATAAGCTCCTTAGTAGAGGACCTCAAGGCACACGGCCTCACGGAGCATCCCGAGCCATGTTCGGCACAGATCTCGCAGACTCTAGATCAGCAGCTGGAGGAGTTGTTCGTTCCGTATATGATGGGAAACTCGTATATCGACCGCGAGAAGAAGAGCTTGGAGGAGTTGTACAATTCGCTACTCTTCAAATACAACTTGTACCATTCCAGAAGGAAGAAGGCTCCGACTGGGTTCATGGCTTCGCTTGCACAACAAGGAAACCAGCTCATGGCAGGTGCGAAGGATGCGTATTTGGAACGCGTCGACTCGGCCGACCTCACGCCAACGCAAAAGGCTATGATGTTGCGTGTCGCTGGTCTCCGCGATAGCGGACAAAACAAGAACGAGATTGAAGTCGAGGAATCGGACGGTGCCCTCAGCATTACCTACGCGAAGAGGATGATTACCTGGCTGGCAGAAAGCGTCCGACGAACCCTTGAACTAGGCAGCCCAAGCGACACCCCGAAGGACGTCGCCATATTACTAAACCTCCTAATGACGAGCATGGGCCGCGTCTACGTCGAGACAGCGCTGGACGCTGCCCTCGAAAAGGCCACGTCCCAGGAGAACACCAAGACGGAGCCCGACCTGAGCTACATGCCGAGCCTGCGGCCGGCGGTGACGATCACGAGCATCATGTCCCGCTTTATCACGACGGTGCTCATCCGGCTTGCCGAGTCTAACACGACGGTGCGGCGCAGCATGGAGGCCCAGGCAAAGACGGGCACCGAGACCATCGAGAAGAAGGCCAACAACGTCATGAAGACGACGGTGGACGTCGCCGTGAACTGGGTGAGCAAGTCGCTGGCCCAGCAGAAGAAGACCGACTTCCTGCCGCGCGACGAGCACGGCGTCGTCGAATCCCTGCAGACGCCGACGTGCACGGCGACGTGCGCGTTCCTGGCGCGCACGGCCCGCGCCGCCGCGCAGGCCGTCGACGGCCAGAACCTCGAGGTCTTCGGCGGCGCCCTCGCGCTCGCCGTCCAGCGCCTGCTGCTCGACCACTTCCGGCGGTTCCGCGTCAACGCCACGGGCGGGCTCATGGTCACCAAGGACATCGCCAAGTACGTCGCCACGCTCAAGGACGAGCTCGCCCTGCCCAAGGACGTCGAGGCCGCCGTCGAGCTGCTCTCCGAGATCGGCTACCTCTTCATCATCGGGCCCGAGGCCCTCCGCGAGCGGTCCCGCAACCTCGCCTCCTCGGGCTCAGGCGCCGCCGGCAATGCCAGGAAGCTCGGCAAGGCCGACTTCAAGGCCTTCGTGCAGATGAGAGATGACGCGCGCTCCGGGGGCGTGCAGAGCGTGCTTTCCAGTCTTTGAGGTGAGGGCAGAGCAGAAAGGGGGTGGGGGGTTCGTTGAGGGAGCGCCGCCTGAGTCGAAGGGGGCAGGCCGACGACGGAGGGGCCGAGTGATCGAAAGTTGAGCTAGGTATGAATATCTTGGGGGTGGTGTGTATGTATACGGAGTCCATATGATGCGAAATGATACCACGAATCAAAACATAACAATTCCCTCCGAAAAGCGGCCACGCTCTCTTGACTGCTCGGTTTCTCTTATGGGGTGTGGTCGCCTCCTTCTCATACACACAACTCTTACCTTTACCTCAAATCCAAAAGTCCCACGAGGAACCGAAGGCGAGCCCCCTTTCCGCGTTCTACAACCGACTGCTCTTCTAATCCACAGGGACGGAAAATTAAATAGCCCTGTTGTTAAGGCAGCGCCATCGCAGTCCGCAAATCACCACGCCGCGCGCTACTACGTACGGATCCTCGGGCTTTCGTGATGAATTGTTCACGTTGCTGCTGGCCCCCCCAAGGGAGGGGGGGGGGGAAAAAACAACCTCAAGGAAAGGGGGAAGCCGGCAACAATTACAAAAGACTTCGGGATTTCCTACACGTCTACTACCCGGTTAAGGGCGACCCCATCCGTCAAACGCCAAGGGCTTGGGTGTTCGAGCTCTTCTCCCTCGGGAAGGGGATATTACATGCCCACGAGGCCAAGCGGTCGTGTGTGTGATATCCCATCTGGGAGTCGTTGGTAGGCTACCCCCTTATTCGTGATCGAGTAGTAGGGACTACGCGAAATGGTTTGTACGACTGCGTGCCTGTCTGTCATTACCTCCCCGTACCTTCCGGAACAGTTGTCCCCCTTTTCCCTCTTTACCCTAACCGCCGCCAGACCTCGCAGAGAAACCCCTCCGCCTCCTCTCTTACTACGCTCTTCCCTAGCTCTTTCTGGACCTTCTGACCAGAAGGCCTATTTCCAATCCCGGCTGGGTAAGTGCTTATACGATTAGGGGCGCCGCAAGGGGAAAAGAATATAGAATACGAGCCATCAGGACACTCCCAATGTGCGTGTCCCTATTCCAACCCAACACGGGGTCGATCTTCAAATACAAAGGCTGCAAAGGCGAAAAGACCCTTTTTGATTTAGACATTTATCATTCATCCCCTCTTTCCTTAACCTTCACAGCATATCCTTTGACCTGGAATTTACACTCATGAAGGCGTATGTGCCACTGCACTTCCTAGCTTCGAAGCTACCGCCTTTTCAAGTAAACCCGTCCCGGCTCTCCCGATTTGTCGGTGTCCTCGGGCATTACCATGCCCGCTCGGACCTACCGGGCCCCCATACCTTCCACCCCCGCGGCCGCCGCTTCAGCGCCAGTTGCCCTGACTCAGCGACAGCAGCCCGGCGATGCAATCCATGTCGGGCTTTTTGCTCGGGCTTACCTCGCCCCGCATGAAGCGCTCGACTTCGTTATCGCGCCTCTCTCTCCCGTAGCCGGGCGTGCCTTCCCGGCTACCCCTCTCGCCGTCCTCGAAGATCATCAGCGGCGAGCCGCCTTGTCTGGCCCCCTTCTGCCGCGGCATCGGCGACGTCTGGGCCCGGCTTCCAAGAAGGTTCGGCTTGTTCAGGCCGTTCTGCTCCCCCAGGACGCGCCCCACGCGGCGCGGATTGTTGCTGGTTGCGAGATGATCCGCAGATTTTATGGGGCCAACTTCCAGCATGGGCCGTCGGTGGAGGGGGTTTCCATCACTGCCTGGACTCCAATTCTCCTTGTCCGAGTCCCCTGATGGGCTGAGGATACTAATGATGCCACCCCTATAAGGTTTCTTCGCCGGGACTGGCGTCTCGGCTGCGATGTTGGTATGTTTCTCGACTGTAAGAGGAGACACGCTCTGCATGCGCCCTACACTGCTGCTTGCTCTACCCAACTTCGCCTTCTTCGCGGACGCGCCTCGCGCCGGTGGCGCATTGCGTTTAGTTGAGTTCGATCGCAAGATACCTGAATTTGCGTCGTTGTTTATTAGGCTGTTGAGGCTCGAAGAGCTGCTTGACCGCAGAAGGCTTATGGCGGCTACGGCCGAACCGGAAGATTCGTTCTCCGCCTGCTTGGTGAGTTCGTCACGCGTATCAGCTTCACAGCACGATTCCCAGGCGTGCACATCCCGCGACCGGCCACGCTTCAGTTGAGGCGGAAGGTGAGCAGTCAATGTCGAGATAGGCGGGAGAGTAATGCCGTCAATGGCGCTCCGGCTTCTATGGAGAGTCCGGTGGGTGCGAACCGGGGGTAGGGTGTCCGCATCAACCGGAAGCTGAAGTGGGACAGGCCGGGGTGGAGATGGCTGAGAGGCTACTAGTTCGGCCTTGCCCTCTAAAGACAGTGACAAGCGAACTGACGAGGATGAAGGCGGTGGGAGAATAGAGGCAGGCGAACTTTGAGCAGTCGGGCTCAAGTAAGATGGGAACGAGGCTCTTCTACTAACCCGTTAGTACTGGCGCTGCAGACGCAAAGATCGTTACATGCCTGAAGGAGTCTTCAGCAGCTCGGTCAAATGTGGAAGCAGAAAACGGGTTTCCGAAGTTCCATCGGTTTGACAAGTACCCGATCGAGCTTGACACAGAGTGGGACAATATCTGTGAGTCGCCCTCGGCCTCGCCCCTTTGGGAAGAAGGCAGCGTGTCTGATTCGCTGCCGTCGCATTCAGACTTTAGCGGTGCATCTTGAGTTACCGATGGACCTCCTTGAGCTTCTTCTGGGGAAGATTGCGACGCTCGTCGAGATTCTACGTGTCCCGGGGTTGAGGGTTGCTGAACCACGCCACTAACCGCTGCGGCCTCTCCGCGCGTCTCCTGGGACTGCTCCCCTCCAGCTTGAGAGCCGAGCTGCACGGGTTCAGCAGAAATAACCTGCACGCCACCGCCATACCGCAGAGCAGCAATTTCCTGGGGCGAAAGTGGACGCGATTTTCGACGGTCATTCTGGCGGCGGTTCTGGAACCAGATCTGGGTGAGGCAAGGTGCGTCAGTACCAATTGGTGTCGAATAGGCCTTCATCGGACATATGGACGCGTCAATAGAGCCTCCGGTGCTTTAATCAGACTCACCTGGACCTCCTTCTCGTTAAGCGAGACACGCGTCACTATGTCGAGACGCGCCGCCTTGTCGGGTTTGGGGTTCGAATTATACGCCGCTTCAAGGATCGCTTTGTCCTGGGTCCTGCAGATAGAGCCGTGTCAACCAGACAACGCTCTCGTGACAGTACAGAGAGCAAGTTCAGAAACACCCACGTTGTCCGCTTGCGCTTCCCCTTGGGGTGCTTCTCACACTCGACACCCTCATTCGGATAGGCGGGCTCCAATCGAAAGGACGATTCGAGCGACAAGGTGGACGAGTCCAGATTACTATTCTGGGAGCTAGGTTCTACTGCGTCATAGTTTGGCGGGAGGGTTGACGCCATGTTGACGGTGGGAAGTGGGTGAAGAAACGCGGGTATGGGTACGGGAATCAAGGTTTATTTATACATGCATGATACAGCATAAGAGAGACGCGAAAACGAACGACAAAACAAGCCTTCTACAAAAAGCCCTTCAGATCCTCGTTGTGACGTCGAGAATGGACAAGGAAAGAGTATGAGGCGGGAGAAGAGGTATGAACCAGAGAACAGAAGGGTAGGGTCAAGGTAGTTGTAGAATAGGTGCGGGTAAGTAGAGGTGAGGGAGGCTGGAGTAGCTCTGTTAGTTAATATGGTGGGGACCTCGAAGAGCGTGTCGAACTGGGGGGGGTTTTTTTCGATCAATCGCGTTGTGGGTAACTGGAGAACCCAAAGCTTGTAAAAGGCAATTGAGTGCATTAGCTCTAACTATGCACGCATGTATGTACCTACCAAGGTAAGTAAATACCGTTGTCTGCGCGCTGCAACCATGACTACCCACAGCGTGTCGGGTCGACCAATGAGAATCCTCCATCGCGTCTAGAGATGGCTCGAAAAGGAAGGATGTTTTTATCTGCTGTCCCCGTCCCCAGGTTGACCAGCTCAATTCTTTTCTTCTCTTCAACCAACATCAACACTTACAATGTAACCAACCACACACTTACTCAGGTAGCTTCCTTGCTAATCCGGCAGCCTTAGCCAATTTAATATACACTTACCGAAGTAGCTAAATTGTTCAATTAAACTTTACTTGGTAGCCGCAGCTTCAATGCCTGGTATTGCAGAAATGATCCACACAGGGATTACACGGATTCCCCGGGGTAACATAACAATCCAGCAACAGATATTGCCTGATGAGACTAGAATGCTCCAAGTCTTTGTCTTTACTTCCCAAGGCCGACAGCGCAATGTCAGACGTAGTCTTTCTCCAGAAAGTACTACTGCCGACTCGAACGAGTATACTACGCGTACTTGAGCGTTCGACAGCAATGAAGTATACCAGCCTCGGGCGGCGGGGTCGAGCTCGCGCGATCCTGTTGCTCCGTGGACGAAGCAATAGTTCGGCGCCTTCGAAATATATTTATATGTGTGTGTGCACTTGGATACTCAAACATACGATCCTGTTACTGCGATCTCTGTATGATCCTTATCTCTCCGCGAGAGCTAACAATCAATACACACACTCCATCGCATATTCGCAAACCGAAGCCCACCTCACCCCGGTGTGGTGCATATTCATCAGCTATGGAGCAGTATGCCATCATCTTCCTTAGCATACTTGGCCTGCTTGCTGCCGTCGTTGTCTTCTTAGCTATCTATGGCCCCTCTTCCCAGCGGGTCCCGGTGATTAATCATACAACATCTGACTATCGCTACACACCTTCTCAACAGGATGTGGTAAGTGGCCCATACGTCTTCGACGACCTGTTGCCTACGGGCGAGGCGGTCTTCATGCAGTGCAGCACTACCGCAACTCCCACGGCTCGCCTAAGTTGAGCCGGTTATACTAAACGCAATCCGATAAACGGGACAAGAGGGGTACGTATGACTATTAGATGTTGCCGGCGGGGCAATTCCCTTGGAAGGATGATACAGGACGAGGTCAGAAACTGAGTTGATAGCTTCGAAGTTGATGTTAGAGCCTACGAATACATAATAATTTAGAAGGCCGGGGAAGACAGCCTCTAGGGCGATCAGTAATCAGCTTCAAGGCATCGTTGCCAGATCGCCTTGTGGGAAAGTTCTAGTACTTTGACATAACTGGACCCGAAGATGTGGTGCGTATACGGACCGCGGTCTGATCTACGCTGCTTGGCAATTATTTTATTCACTCTGCCGGACATGTTCTTCTTTAACTGCCTTTTACAGTTTCTAAGGGAAATGCCTACTAATGAGATGGCCATATGTATTAGCCTGTTGAGAGGGAGGCTTCCCAGGCCGGCTTCCGGATGATCATAAGACGCCCATGGATACTACCACAGAGAATATAGCCAGGTATACGACCTAGTCGCCATAATTATGCACAGTCTACACTAGGCTTAGCGAATAACGAAGATAGACGTTGAAATGTTGCGGGGTTAGCTAAGTCCATGGCACACGGATGGCGCCGTAGTTTCAGAAAGGGGTAGTTGTCTGTCATAGAGCCCATTGGGCTGTCGGCTTGTCCATCAGAGTAGATAACCTAATCCCGGAACGGCCGTCCCCCTCACACAAGAATAATTCCCTCGTCGATTAATCCATGATCATGTATATATCCCCTTATTATCTCATTAAGCTGCTTTCCCCACCTCCCTCCTCCAGGAAAGGGCGCACCAGCTAGTTACCCAACTACAGAACAGTCCGTGACCACACACACAGCTACGTCAAAACAACCTCCACGAAACGACTCCGACAGTAGCCGTGGTCCCGCCTCTACTCCCGGTCGGCACCCTGCGCTTCCTAGCCGTGCTGCAAGTGGTTGCCCTCGCCGTCCTCTGTGGCGGACACAGCGCCGAGAGGCGCTCGGCTGGATACCGGACGGCGCGGCTGCATGGATGCTCGCTTATGCGCCGGACCTTGCAAGTACTCCGGCGGCCGTGAAGCGCTTAAGGTCTGTGACGCTATCACAGGGGCGGGGAGGAAAGTAGAGCAATAATCGCGTGAGGGCCAAGGTCGGGTCGGTCGACTGACACGGGTAGGCAGCGCAGCACTGACTGGCCGGATATAACTGCGAAACGGATATTGGATAATAGACTCGGTCAGCGGCAAGTATCACCTATTTTCCAAGCGTACATAGAAGCTTACTTACAACTATTGCTGATTGAATTTAAAAGCATTGCGGCCTATACAAGGAGGTACTTCCTATAGCTTACCTAGGTAGTTATAAGTGATAGTTAGCTCGCAGCTCTTATATCGCGTCCTTAGATATGCTATATTACCGGCTTAAACTAGTCATATCTAGGATCAACACTGATGCTACGGTAATGACAGTCACCCCGTATCAGCTCAACACCTGGGCTCCCCCATCCACCGTTTTCCCCCCACCAGTCACTATCGAGTAAACCCAACAGGAAAAATAGGGATTGTAGTAGCCAACAGCGCATGTCGTCATCAGGTTCGAGTTCTTTTCCCGCCATCGGCATAGAGACCGAATCCGGAACCAGACATCTACTATCAAACAGGGAACCTCCATGCTCTTATCCGAGTCACCCTCATGGGGTCGACGGTAGGCATATGTTCCATGTACTGAAGCCGTTGCTGACATAGGACTCTTCACTTGTTTCCCGCTGCCGTCATCGCCGCTCTTGGCATTCGTTCGAGGTTTTCCAGGGGAGGGATAGGGAAGCATGGTGTTGTCCCTAAGGTCGATTCACCCACTTGGAAGGATAAGAGACGGTATTCATCAATTGGACCTCACTCAGATAGGACTGGCGAGTAATAGAGTAGCAATGGACGACCCAAGTGGGTATGATTCACGCAAAACAATCAGGCACATCTATCCCATGTGATACCAAACCGAAGAGAAGGCCCGCAGCCCGTTGGGGCTTTTTGCCCGTTGACAATCGATTTATCGTCTATACACACCGTCTATCGTATGGGTTCAGTCAGAGTTGAGGTTCCGTCCTCGTCCCTGGTGCAAGGGCAAGCGATCAGCGTCGCCGGTGAAACTCCAATCCGCAAATCTATTATATCTAACGCTCTAGAGGCCCAGGAGACTCATCTGTCTCCTAACGGGGCTCGCGCTGGCGCTGCCGTCCTCGCTGGCGTAGTAGGCCGAGTCGGTGTCTATGTCCCACTCGGGCTCGTCGTCCTCCTTGTCCGACGACCCGTTCTGGCCACCGATCTGGGGGTCGAAGCCTTTCTGCGTGGCGGCCCGCGTGTTCCACTGCAGCGTGCGCGACACGCTGTCGAACCACTCCGTGTCGGTGCGCATGACGGTGGGGAAGGGGTACTGCGAGGCGGTGATGGTCACGTAGTCGCCCTTCTTCAGCTCGACCCGGCCCTTCCCGTCGAAGGCACAGTAGGCCGTGGCGCGGGAGTTCCGCGGCACGGAGACCTTGAGGAGCATGGTGTCGCTCAACACCATCGGCCGGAACGACAATGTGTGCGGGCAGATGGGGGTGAGCAGTATGGCGGGAATGTCGGGATGAACCAGGGACCCGCCGGCGGACAGAGAGTATGCCGTTGATCCGGTGGGGGTAGAGAAGATGCAGCCGTCCGCCTGGACTACGGTTAAGAGCTCGTTGTCGCCATAGAGCTCCAAGTTGGAAACGTAGGGCGACGGGCCACGATCGATCAGAAGCTCGTTGAGCACTTCAAATTGATCGCCCTCCTCCACTTGCCCAGTTGCCTCGTTGTTGCGGAAGATGGTGCACGTGAAGCGCATGCGCAAGTTGACGCGCATACCTTCACCGCCCATGACTCGGTTAAGATGTTGTTTGTACTTCTCAAACTCGAAAGTGGTTAAGAAGCCAAGACTACCCAAGCTGAAGGAGAGAACCGGTGGGACAATCCTTTGGAATAGCCAGGATGTGAACAACACGGTGCCGTCGCCTCCGAGCGTCAGAACGAGGTCGAACTTCTCGGGTTGACTCCAGCAGAGATCGGGGGTCCAGTAGCGCAGCATAGACTGGAAGCGAGGATCCTCGTCGACGATGCTGGAGGCACCGAATCGCTTGGAGTTGCGCAGTTTCGCGTCAACGTAGACGTTAACGCCTATATCCGAGCCGTACCTGGGAGTTCTCAGGAGCCACGTGGCCAACTCTCTTGTCAAATACACCAGTTCATTGTCGCGAGCCTTTGTGACGATCATGACGTTCCTGACTGCGCGCCTAATGGGTCGGCGCTGGAGTTGCTTCGACACCTCGCGGACGCTGGTGGCGGTCTGCACCAGTCTGGAGTGCGACATCCAGTCATCGTTCTGGATCTCCTCAAGAACCTTGTCTATATCGACGGCGTCATCAAATTGATTGTGGTAGAAACAGGGTGATTGCAAGGCGGGAAACGCGGTGGCAGGAGTCAAGCTCCGCTGAGTGATTCCGGAAAGGGCGCCGCAGAGCTTCTGCGTCGAACCGGACGACGGCTGTGCCTGGTCGGCCGGCGGCGTCTGCGCGGACAACATGCCGTTTAGGGATAAGGCTTCAGGCTTGTTTTTCCTGGCGACGGAAGCCAAAGCTTTCATAATAGTCTGGCGCGGAACAGATTCAACCGAGCGAGCGTTCTGGCGGTGACCAAAACGTGAACTGTCGCTCTGCGGAGGCGGGCCAGCGCTCCGAACTTCTAAAGCGCTGGGAGGCTTAGATAGCAGATCGTCTTGGCCATCATCTTTAATCGAGTGAGAGTGGTCAAAGTGAATGTCTGGCGAAGGAATCTTTGACAATGGGGAAACAGATGAAGTCCTCGAAGGCTGCATCTGATTGTTCTTAAATGGACTGGAATCCGCTGGGCGGTCTTCACCGGGGCTAGTGGGCTCTCCCGCTGAATGCGGCGCAGACCTCGGGGATGTCTTTATGGATAATCCTGCCATCTCCGATGAATGTACAGTAAGATCAGCGTCTGCCTATGAACTCTGGGTGCCAAAATGGTTTCCAACTGGTTCCACAGCTGCAAGGGTCCGCCTGTGTGACACCGAACCAAGGAGAACAAGCCTCAAGCTGGACTAGCGGACGGAATCTTAAACCCGCCCCGGCTTACCGGATCTTGCAGGGAACAACTCGCTGAAAGAAGGACGCGGTGATGACCCGAGAGGCCGACGGGCTGGAGAAACAACACAGAGATCAGCGGTCATCCCTCCAACACTCCCGTAAGGCTTAACTTCATGTTTTTTGTGTGACGTGGACAGCTCAATAGTCGTGTGCGACACATGGAGTTAAGTAATACATCAGAGGCACAAGCGAAGAGAAACTTGGCCTACGTGGGGGGAAGTTGCAACAGCTCAGCTGAGTTTCGACTTACACTAGTGGAAGCGATAAGGGGCTTCAAAGATCCAAGGTAACGCTAGTCGTGTGATGCCAACTTCTGTGGCCAATACACCCTGGAGGCGATATCGAATTGGCTGTTGACGGTAGAGGATTGTGACGAGATGCGAGTGTAGCTGCAGTTGGCACGAGAACCGGCTCGATGTTCCTCAAAAGGGTTGTTCGGATTGGGGTATCTTGACAAACGCTAGGATGGTAAGATCCGATCTGCGTCTAATTATAAGTCTAGCTTTGTGATGGTTACCAGAACCCCAAGGTATGATGGACAGAAGAGGAGTCGCGAATCGACGATCCCGAAGCCGTCGCAGAAAATATTGGTGTATTAAAAAACTTGATAAGGCGAAATATCGAAGAGAGCAAAGAAGAAAGAGAAGCAGAAACGGAAGCAAGGTAAAGACAGATTGCACGAACTCCCAGAGTTCTTGCGCAAAGAGTTAAAGAGAAGCGGACTTGGGTCAACCGAACGAAGACTGGAGAGCCAAACAAAGAGGTCGAGGCATCTTGCACGTAGAGTTTTCTTATTTAAACTACCTTCTGGGCGGATATCAGGAGTCTGAGGGGCTCAAACGATGGGCTTCAGAGGCTTACCTTGTGACACGCTGGTGGGTCGTCGTGATCTCGAAGCTGAAGCCAGACCAGCGCGCAGGGCTTTCACTAGCCGACTAGCCGGAGATTATGTCCTAGAGTTGCTAACTTGGTAGCATCCTCTCGCTTGGGCAGGCGAGTTAAGAACTTGGGCATTATAGCTATTAGTTGATATGACGAGAAAGTTGAGGGATGGCAGTTTGACCCGCTTCTAGGACCGTACGATTATTACGTCTATCTTTTCCTATAAAAATCATCCGTATCTCAGCTCTACGGCTTGAAGCGAGTTCTCCGCATTGCGTGAGAGAATGGGGGTCAAGGGGGTCGTTAAAGCGTGGAGGGTCCAAGGAGGCGGCCTGCCCACTTATTGTCAGGGGTGTTTCGTCTCAGTTCTTTGAACGTGGAACATCCACCACCAGGTTCATTGAGCCTCCTTTTAATCCTTTACTACACAGCACATGCCCCCCCTGGCCGACTCTGGAATGCGCGAGTCTTGGAAGATGTTGCTATGTTAGGCGCCCCATATCGACGACCAATTGCGAATTGCGAGTGTACCGAACGAAACGTTCCTCCAGTCAGATATCACTGAAAAGGGGGTAAGTGTATCTTGAGGATCCGAACCAAACTCAATTCAATGCATAGCCTGGACCTGGGAGCAGTTTAAGCGCCCTGCTTCCAGTGCAGATCCTTGATGAAACCGCTGTGCTGGACAAACTGTTTATTGATTTGCATCGGCAAGTGCTTGCGGATGTGCAGCAACGATGATCAATCAGCAATAAGCTTCTCTGCACGTGTGCCCGAAAAGTTGCACTTCTTGGTATCCAGTTACGAATGGTTGTTTCTGAGGCAACTGCCAGTTAAGGCTGCTACACGAGAAATCCAATGGGTGGTGAACATGGGCCTGGACACAAGGTTGCAACGGATCTCGTAATCCCTGAAGTCGAGGGGGAAGCGTATCGTATTCTGCTTCTCCTTCCTTCGAGCATTGCTGACACCGGCACTTGTTGTTAAATAGGGACATTATAGCGTTCTTTCCGCTCAGCCCGGAGTTCCCTCATATGACAACGGGCAATCTGCGATACCTCGGGTTCGAGTGCGGCGGATCCGCCTCAGATCTCCATGATACGTCATTTGCATGAGGTCTACGCTGATTTCTAGAAAGGAGGCCTAAGGGTCATGCGAAGCACACAGGAAGACCAAGCCCACCCTTGCGATCGCGGGTTATTTGGTGTTCCTCTCACATGGCCATTTGTCCTAGCCTAGCTGGTAGTATCGGGGAGGCGGGTGACAAGTGAGCTGTGTAGAAGGCACAGTGGGTGTTTCAACTCATTTCCAATATAGATCGGAAGCTACTTTCGCTTCCATTGTAGAACGCGTGAAGCGCTTCAAATCCGCACCACGGGGGCCTCCCTCGTCCATGTGGATGTCGTTATCGTCAGTCGTGTCTGGAGGACAACACTGGCGGTGGGCCGTGTTGTATAAACCCTCCCATTCTTCCATACTGAAGTTACCCTCGCTCTCGGCGAGTATCAGTTCATTGTGTGAAGTGAAGGCGAATACGTGGAAAGACTGTGACTTTTCAATTTCCCGGGCAGACGGTTCAACAATAATCCTCTGTGCACCGTCTTCGGTTGTGATGGCCAAGCAAGTAGACGTGATAGTCGCTGCTAATGGTAAAGTAGCTGAGAGTAGAGAAAATACGGCCGTCTGAATTAGGGCGGGTAGGATTGGCAGGTTCTAAGGTAAACATCGTTTAGTTAGTTTGACTTCTTCCCCAAGGTTCGAATAGAGACCCGGTGGGCATGCACGTACCGAACCAGCCTGAGCCACTTTCGCGTTGACGTACTCATTCTCTGGCGCGACAGCAACTTGCAGGATTATTTGGATGAGGGTTCTCGGGAAGTTCTCGACAAGTATGATCTGGCGAAGAGTAGACTGCATGAGAGACTCAAGATGGCGTTCTCTGGTACCTATAAAGCAGAGAGACTTGTCAGCGGAAACCCCTATGACAGCATCATGGCGACCTTAAATAAGAGCCCTTACCTCCAACCCCTGCAGCCGGTCGTATGATCACGTCAACAGCAGCCTCCTCGGGTAGTTCGTCTCGTCTCTGCACCTCGATCGGGCCATTCACGGCACCAATGATAGTATACCCAGCATATGAGAACGTAGCAGAACCGTCCGCTTTTGGAAGATGCGATAGGAGAGCTTCTGGCTCTGTATTGACGGTCATTTTGGCTCGGGGGCACTCGACTCCCTATGGTAGGTAATGTAGAGAATATGGAGTATGGTCACTGGAAACGACAAATAGGTTTGCATGGAAGCTCTAGACTGACGTCGACGGATGAATTTTCTCAGCTCCTCTGAGCTTGGTAGCCCTACTGGTAGTAAGCGCCTTTGGCCTCAGGGGTCCCATTAGTGGTGAAAGCCCCACCACTAATGCACTATTTTGGGCTAGTGCGGGGCAGACGCCGTCCTCCGCCCTGCAAGGGACGATGGTGGGGTCGATAAGGTAGTTGCTTCGTACATACAGCTACTCTAGCAACTGCAGCTTTAACCTGGTCATTTCTCAGCCTCTCTCTCTCTCTCTCTCTCTCTCTCTCTGTTCTGGCCAACTACCTACTTTGTTTCAATTTGAACCGTCACTTAGAACCCGGCGAGGACTCACCTAAAGATGACCACACAGCAGCAGTCTCCCACTATCCCGAACTTGAAGGATAGGATACCTAAACTGGAACCGAGGCGCAAGAGACCTCCTCCTTCGAACCCCGTCCCGGTTCCTGAGACTCCGGCCCTTCCGTCGCCGCCAGATCCTTCGGCTCTCCGATTTCAGACGCCTAGTCGACGTATCTTATCAGAGAAGGACCATGAGCTATTTCTATCATCTCCTACCTATGATCTCATCCTTGCCTTCATATTTAGTCTCTCGGATTCCGTCGTAGATACCCCTATCTCGGCAGCCAAAGACGATGACTGCAGCCCTGCTACCAAAACCATCTTAAGCATCCTGGATGAGGCGGAAGTCATAGTGAAGGATACGCCGCCGGACGACTCAGAAGGCTCGCGGTTCGGTAACAAGACCTTCCGCACGTTTCTTGACAAGGTCAAAGCCGAGAGTCAGTCATGGCACAATAAGTTGGGCTTGTCCTCTCAAGACGCAATTTCAGAGGTAGAAACCTATCTCCTGCAGTCCTTCGGCAACAGGACCAGAATCGACTACGGCTCGGGTCACGAGCTCAACTTCATGATATGGCTTCTATGTCTATACCAGCTGAGGGTACTTCAGAAGTCGGATTTCAAAGTCTTGGTACTGAAAGTCTTTGTTCGCTATCTGGCTCTGATGCGTACAATCCAATTGGCATATTACCTCGAGCCAGCAGGGTCACACGGCGTCTGGGGCCTAGATGACTATCAGTTCCTGCCGTTCCTGTTCGGCGCCAGCCAGCTTCTCCATCACCCGTTTATAACGCCATTAGCAATCCACCAGCAGCTTACGCTCGAAGAATTCGGCGGCGACTACATGTACCTGGGCCAGGTGAACTTCGTCAACAGCACGAAGACGGTGCAAGGTCTGCGGTGGCATAGTCCGATGCTGGACGATATCTCTTCGGCAAAGAGCTGGAGCAAGATCGAAGGCGGAATGCGGAAGATGTTCGTTACTGAGGTCTTGAAGAAGTTACCAGTCATGCAACACTTCCTCTTCGGCTCACTAGTCCCCGCCGTTGAAGGCATGAGCACCGAGGCCGAGGCCGGTGTGGCAGGTGAAGACGACGAGGGTGAAGGTGGGGCGGTGGTTGTTGAACGTGACGGTGTCAGGCATGTGCATCAGGCCAACAGCTGGGGTGATTGCTGCGGTATCAAGGTTCCCAGTGCTATTGCAGCTTCGCAGGCTATGAAGAAAAACGGCGCGGGACAATCGCTACGTAGGATACCATTTGACTAGAGACCTACGCCAAAGTTGACTGATCGGTTCACCCCACCCTTGATGACTCCAACCACGATAACCCTGACCGGTTTAACTGGTATTCTATGACTATTTCCCTACCTGTTGTAGGGTATCGTGCATTATGGAGCGAGACAGTCTGATAGGACTGCAGGACTGCAAGAAATAAACGTATTATTTTGAATAACCTCCGGAACTCACAACCAGTATCGTAATCCCTTACACGGACACCGTGATATGTCCCACGACACATTGCGTAACCGGCGATGATGCGGGCTAAGAAAAGCCCCTATGACTTGTATGACCAACCCGTCCCTGTCCCCTCTACGCCGTGGTGGCAAAGATCACATAGCTATCAGCTATACGCCTCACGCCATACACCGTATACCCAGCTACACGAGAAACCACATGACCATCCAGAGCCCGCTGGTGACTCCAACCAAGCTAACCGCAAAGCCGAAGCAGCCGAAAGCCGCCCTCGAAAGCAACCCCTCTGTCCCCATGTCTTTCCGACGTTCCAGGGCTAGGTCCCGCGTGTGTCGCGCTCTCCAGGGGGCCCGCAGTGGCTAAGAAGCGGACGCAGCTGTCGAACACGTCGTAGTAGTCGACGTCTCTGCGCCGACCGGCCGCAGATCTAGGCGGACGACGCGCGTCGACAGCGCGGTGAGCACCACGGCGCCGGTAGTAGTTGTGCCGGTGGTGACTGCGGAGGCGGAAATATCCGGCGGCGTGGGTTTCACCGCGGCAGAGACCGACGATGATGATGCGCGGGCAGGGGTGGACGCCGTCGAGACCGAAAGGGGGCTGCTGGTAACCGGCAGCGGTGGCGGTGGGGCAGCGGATGGCTGTGTCGCCGTAGTGGGAGCGGACGGGGAGGGGGGGGAGACCGCCGCCGTCAGAGATGATGAAAAGGGTGGCGACAGCGACAGGGACGGGGACAATGAAGTCCCGGAAGAGTCCGTACTACATGTGCTAGTGAGCGCAGCGGCAGCAGTAACAGCGCTCTCGCTGTGCGAGGCAGACAGCGACACCGCCGGGTCAACGGGACGCACAATAGACGGAGCCGAGGCAGAGGCCGAGCCCGTCGCCGCGGCGCCGCCGGAGCTCCGCGAAGCGTACCTCGTGACGGTCGTCGTCCTGGTCCTGGTCCTGGTCCTCGTGGTTGTAGTCATGCTCTCGTTGTGCCACCCCGTCCCGGTAGACGAAAAGGTAGGAAGCCCCACGGACGTTGCGGAAGCGCCCGCCGTGCCGGCTACCGCCGGTTCGGATACCGCGGTGATAGTCACAGTGAGCCCGGGACCGCTGGCGCTTGGCTTGCCTTCTGGCGGGCTGCCTCCCGAGGCCGCGCCGAGGCCGTAGTCGTACGCACCGCCCTCGCCATCGTCGGGCACCCAGGGGAGCGACGGCGCCGACAACGGGGCCGCCGTCACGGTCTCCGTCCGCGTGACGTAGACGGTGCGGACGGCCGCCGTTGCAGTTGTGGTGGTGACGATGGTAGTGATAGTGGCGAGCGCGCACGCCTCTTCCTCAACCGCCGGGAGCGTGGTATTTGGCGGTGGTAACCCCGACCCCGACCTCGAACTGAGGTTCAGACTCAGCCCCGAGCTCCTGCTTGCGCTCGTGTTCGTGCCCGCGCTCGCGGAGCTCGTGTTGAAACCGAGACCGTATACGGCGGTGCCGCTGCTGCTGCCGTTACCGCGAAAGAAGAGCGAGGTGGCAGCGGTAGTAGTAGCAGCTCTTTCAGTGGGCGAAATTATCGTCAGCTCGCCACCACCCTCAGGACGTGGACCGTCGTGGGCTTCCGTCCCGACCACCGGCGACGACAGCCACGGGTTTACAGGCGGGTCCGGCGGATGGCTTGCATCACCGCGACCGCCTCCTCTCCTCTGCAGACCAGCTTGTGGTTCCTCGAGGGGGACCCCGAACCTCCCCTGCACTGCTGCTGCCCCTTGGCTACGACGGGGCGAGCTGTGCGGAGCTGCGTGGGCCTGCAGCGAGAGCAGGGCGTATAGGGCGTTGAGATGCGTGACGGAGGAGGGCATCATGACCATAGGGGAGATTTTCCTTGGATCCTCTCTAGGTACCGAAGTTAATTGGGCAGAGGTGACGGGAGACGAGGAAAAGAGACTGGCCAGCAGCATGCATAGCTGAGGTAGAGGATTTGTGATTCTGAAGTGGGCGGACTTTACGTTTTATCTCGTCCTGGACATGGTCAACGGGGAATATTTGTGTGCACAGCTGAAACGAAAGGGGGATTCTAGGCCTGTGGTCTTGAACTGGTGACGGTACTAGGGGGGAAGGGATAGAATATTGCTTCTTCCGTCGAGCCCAGCCTCCCCTGACATCGCATTCACACCAGGTTAAAACCAAGACACCTGAGACACTTCGGAATACCTTCTGATAGTTTGTATTCAACGCTACAAAGCGTCCATATGGAAGAGCCCCTTGGGCTGCAAATTCGTCCCTAAAAGTATTGAGTGTTTGCGCTATACCAAATGCTTGCCAATGAATATGATGCCTCGCTAGGTGACAAATGCAAATGCTATAGGGTATCAAAGCAACCCTGGTAGAACGCCCCAACCCCGCTGAGCGAAGTCAAAAATGCTAATCGTAACCGATTCCAGTCGAGTCTTCTGCATCGTGTGCCGCTGCTGTCCGTCATTCCAGACACGTCTCCCCACGTTCTTATGACGAGTCATGTCAATCTTCCCAAATCGTCTCCAGGTCAAGATCACCACGTCTTTCTGCACCGCACACGCTCCACCTTTTGCGCTTGTCTCTCGAGCTGATGCCTACAACTCTGCCACGCAAAGGCACATCCAAACTGCTGCGTCCTTTGGACTCGCCCGAGTCACCTCCGTCAGTAGCGTCTGCGGCTGCTTTCAATTGGGCGATCCTCTCAGCCTCCACGGCTGCTTCCTCGGCATCTGGCGAGTCGGGTATCGTCTCAAGACTCGAGATACTCGGACTGCGTGACCTCATGGAGCTCGGTGTCGATGGTACAGAGGACGGTGGTTGATAACTAGAGGGGAAGCTGTAATTGCTGGAAGCACCTTCGTATCTGGATAATGGGGAACTCGCTAGGCTAGACGGAGTGGCGGGAAGTGACGATCCCGAGCCGGTTATCGGGTAGTTCGGATATCGAAGAGGAGAAGAAGTACGTTGGGGAGGTGCAGCGGTCGAATAAGAGAGGCTAGAAGCTTGCGAACTACTTCGCTCAGGGTGCCTTCTCTCTGCATCCAACACTGAAGTACGCACAGGAGAATCAGGAGGGAAAATTTCATCGGCTGGCTTTCGTGGCGTCCGGTTCCTATTGGGCGATCCCGCTGGACTGGAAGGGCGGAACGCCGGAGGGTATAGTAGGCGACCAGCACCATCGACACCCGGCATAGACCGGGTGCGTCCCATAGTAGGCACCATTAAACTAGCAGCGGACTTGGATCGAACATGTGTGCCAGACAGAGGTGATGTAGTTCGAGGTCGATATGGCAGAGATGTTGTAGTATTGATCCATGAAGGGGAAACTGGTGACGGAGGCTCCGTGGACCGACGCGGGTTTAGGGGCTTCCAAACCGGGTTTGAGTCTTGAATGACGAGAGGTGCAGGCTGCGGAGGACCCTGTGTAGGTAATGGAGAGGAGCGGAACTCTTCCATCCTCTCGGTCTCGGGAACAGGCTCCATCTTGGATCCTAAGGGCAGTCTGAGCTTCTAGTTCGACTCAAAACCCATGGGAAACTATGCGTCCGTTTAGGCAAACTCGGAAGAAGCCAGTCTTAGAGATGAGATATAGTCGCGGCGGCTCTCGGTGAGCTATACTTGCAGGTGTAGCGGGAGGCTAGACGAGCCGAGAGGCGCCGGGTTTTGGAATGCAGGTCTCAGATGGCGATGGCACGAACACATATACAAACTGGTTGGAAGGTAGAAGTGACAGCTGCTGTGGAACTAGGGGCAAGAGGCGTATTTCCAGAAGAACGAGAAGGAAATACAAGTAGGACGCGGCGGAACTATTGTACAGCAATCGACAAGCAAGTCTCGCTTTGACAGCTTGCTCTCGGGTCTGTGTAGTACTTAGGGAAACAAGCCAACAAGCTTGTGTTGGGCCAACGCGAAGTGAAAGGCTCCAAGTAACTGAGGTAATGGTGTGGGCTTTGTTTCGTATCCGTCCTTAAGGCCTTCGGGATGTCGTAGATTGCAAGGTAATTAGCATTAAGTGTTGGTGTTCCTAGAGAAAGGTGTATCACATAGGAATAAGGACGACCGAATGGATGGAGGATGCCCTTAGTCGTCGTGAAGGTGTAGATATGCCAGGATTGAGCACGTTCTACGGCACAGGGAGGACGAAGGTTAAAAGGGAAAGGAAAGTCCCCGGAAGGCGACAATACAGGTAGGGGACGAGATCGGCTTGGATGAGAGTCTTCGACAAGAGTGAAGACAGGGTAAGCGGTCACAGGTGATGGATGGGTGATGGTGAGAGGGGATTGATTATTGGCGTGCCTTGGGATGCGCCGAGAACATGGACAAAACGGGGGTCCCTTAAGTGCACGTGGGTAATAAATCAGAGAACTTAGCGCTACATCGGGGCCTACCTAACCGCGGATGTATGTAGGTAGTGTAGTGTGCCTACCTTAGGTACCTTTTGGGGAGTGGCCCTGAGTTCAGTTGAGTTGCCTCAGGGGACAGGCGTCAAGGGCGCCCGGGGAATGCCCACTTTTAGTGGTCGCCTCCCGTTTGACGGAGTACACATCCTGAATCAAGGAGTTACCCGTAGTTGGATTTGCTACCGAGTTGGGAAGTCCCGGTACCTATTATACGGTCCTGTTGTACTTCCACGGGCCAAACCGGTGACTCGCTTTATTACTAGTAGGCACCCAACTCCATTTTGTAGACATTGATTACAGGGAGGCACCTCTATATTACTAACTTCTACGCAGTTCCAGTACGTCAACTGCCATGCCGAAGGCTATTGATGTTCTCCTGCAGTTTCTCCGGGTACGTTGTACTCCGTAGATCGGGACTCGGTTGTTACGCGAATCGCTTAGAAAGAATGACAGCCATCCTCGGGGTGATGAAACCATGCAACCTGACTTCACCTGCGTTCCAAGGGTCCAAACGAAGTGGCTACCAGCTACCTAGCGCTAGGTTAGTGGTTTGTGCTAGCCGAGGTGGACATGGCGGGTCTTCCACTCGCTGCACGCGATCCGTTACCGCCTCCGTCCTCCCCTGACTTATCCCCCCTAGGGTACTAGGTACCACCTATCGTTAATAAGACTTGCTAGCCTCCTCAGACACTAGGTACCAATACTATACGAGGTAATAAGAAGATTTTCTAGAAGTATGCGCGAAGGTCTACTCGCATTACCCGTGTATAGACAAAGCCAAATCGATGGATCTTTGGCCCACAGTACAGACCGCCAGAGAGCTTCCCGGTGCATGTGAATAGGTTCTGGCTGTTCTAGCCTTCCAGGTGGATGTCTATATCGAAGTGCAGAAGGATCTGAGAATTCGAGGTCAGCATACGGCTGTTGCAGGGCCCCTTATCTACCGAGCGCCTTTTCATTGGAGGACCGTTGCATTGCCGACATCACTCCCGCAAGATGATGTGGTATCACAAAGACGGCGTTGCAACCAGCAGCTTTTTGATGTCACCAACGACCTATTTAAATAAAGGCATTGAATGCCTAAGACATGCGGGCGCTCGAGAGGCGCCCTTTACTCTCCAATGCCCTTTCCCCTAGGCCATATGTTATCGGGTCTATCCTCTTCAAACCTGCTCCTATAATCCGGATCATGGTCGCTAACTTACCCCACCCGGGGCTCCGGGTCTTATGTGTCCAAGTTACATGCTGTCCCATTCTCTTTGTGACTTGCATTTACGATCAACTCAGGGCGCAAAAGGGCGGAAAGATTCGAGGGAGGACTCGCAAGCGAGAGCTACGAGCCGCTATTGCATATGACGATGCAGCTCGTGACGAGTGGCATACTGCCAGCCACAGTCAAGATGAGGGTGACAGAATCCCAGACGTTCTAGCCCGCGGAGGCCGCTCCCGTGGCGACAGCGGTAGACTAAAAATCTCCAGTCCGGGAGAGCCGCCACCGGAGGAGTATGATTCCTAATACCATGCTTGGTAGTCTGGCCCTCTTGGGGGAGGTGGTATATATGAGCTCGAATTTGCTATGGACTAAGCCTATTTCCGTATTTCTATCTCCAAGTCGACCAGAGGCAGGTTTTGTGAAAGTGGGAACTGACTATGGACCGAGGATGGGATTTTATTGTATATTGTGTGTCTAAAGGGCGATTACTCTAGGTTCTACTATGACTAGAGGGACGTCAAGGTAACTTTCTAGGTAGAACCACACCACATTATAATCATAAGGCGCTCTCGATTTTACTTCCTAGGACCTGCCAGTCAATCAAATCGGAACTCAGTGTTTCAATCGAAACTTACTCCATGCATATCCTCTTCTATCCCTTCTTACTTCCTCTGGGAGCTTTGGGGCACAGACCCTGTTCTGCGGTCAACAACTATGATAGGGGTAGACCCACCCCCTTTTCCACTTGCTAACGTACAATGCGAAAACCACGTCTGCGATTCTCAATTCGTAGTGGATGGCTAAGTGAACGTATCAGGATTTCACGCAGTTACAGTCTTAATAGCTTCGAAGCATCATTAAATCTAGTAACCTGGAGGTCCCTTCCATTTCTACTTGTCCATCGTTGTCGAAGGAACCAGTAGTACGCTGCTAAGCCTGCTCGACTTCTCACAACCTCCTTTCAGGGAGTAGGGGACACTCGCTATTGACTAGGGTCCCGATGTTTCTGGCAGAAGCGCATCGTCAGTAAGCGGTTTCCACTGAAGTATTTGAGATACTAACGGATCGAACGACCACCAGGCATAGGAGATATGAATTATTATTCCCTCTGTGTCCCCGTAGGTGACAGTGAAAGGACGGAATCAAAACCGTGCCTTGAATGGACTTTGCACTAGCTATACTATCCTATCTTGCCAAGTCGGTGGGAGAGCAAGTCGCACAATTTACGCCCAAGGATGACAACCGGTTGAGACTGAAGAGAATACCCTGTACTGGGCGCTTGCAACAAAGTTTCTGAATAGCGTAACTGCTGGAGATGGACCTGAAGCGCATTCAAAACGGATGTTGGATTGCAGCTTTTCGTCGCTCCCGTGAAATTACACCCAAGTTGGTGATACACATCTACAAATCAGTACAGTGATTGGAAATAATCAACTCAGTGCAGTCTCTACATGACTTATCCAACTTAAGGCCCAAATACCAAGGAACACTTGGCCGGCAACCACGTGTGCGCTCGTAACAACCTTGATGGCTTTGAGTCTTATTTCTCCCCTCTTGTACTCTCCTATGCACATAATGTTATGAAGCTTTGGACTAGCGAGGCAAGGCTCACAACTATTAGAGATGTCCAGGGTCAAGCCATTGCGATTCTATTGTCCAGTGCGTACTGTTAACAGCTTTAAAAATACAGGGTGAAAATTAAACTCAGTGAAGATAGACGGTCATAGTACGCATGCGAATTCCAGTAAGCCATGGGCAGCCAGTTTGCAGGAGCTAGATTCGCATACCGAAGGGCCCGTTGCGTTTGACCTCACGGCCTTGGGGTGGAACAATATTTATATTGTTAGCTTGAGGAATACAAGCCATGGCAACTTCTTGGATAACCCCGTAACTCAGGGTATCCATCACATAACATGTAAGATAGAGGTTCAGGGTACGTTAGCTATCAGGGCCTAGAGGCCACAACGGCCTTCTTCATACCCCGTCACCAGGTTCGAAGCTATCCCTCTGAGTTAGGGGTTAAGCTCTTTTTAATCCCGGCGACTACTAACAGAACTGCGATGATACATGGCCTGACTGAAGTGAACATCGTTAGAGTTGTAAGAGGTGCCATGACTCGCGAGAGGTGTACGGTTCTGAGTCCCAGCGGTAGCTTTGTCTGGCTATTATACCACTGGGTGTAAGAGGCTAACGAAGAAGAAACAAACACAGAACGACAGCGGTTGCAGGAACGGTAAGTATGAATGGACTGAGCCGCCTCCACGAACTCCCTAGTATCCGTCGCGTCTTGGAACTGGATGTCGGTCAAGATGGTCTCCGTGCACCGGATCCTGTTAGTGACGCGCATATTTCCATTTCTCTGATATGCGCGAATAGCATCGAGTACGAAACCTCGAGGGGTCTTCGCTGTACGCCTCATGTATAAGAGATATGATATGTGTGGATGACTTTGGAGTTTGGAAGACGTTGCTCGATTCAACCAAGGGCCGAAGTACAGTAGGGAGTGTCTCGGACAAACCGAAAGCAAAGTGGGCCGTGCTGAACCTGCTTCTGTCACTGTTCGCATTATGAGCGATGCCTTGCTACAGTGTAGGTACTCTGTATGTATTTCTGCAAAATGTCTGGAAAATACGCTAACCAGGAAAGCCCAGGTGCCTTCCAAGCCTTCTGGTTCAGCCCGGCACTGGGCATTTTTGGCTTCCCGGATTGGCTCATAATCTCCTCTGCCACTAGGTAAGGAGAAAATTGACCACGGTTGCTCAATCTTATCACGACAATTTTCTAATAATGCCCGGTCGAGGCTCGTTATTTCGAAAGACCTCTATCGGTACCAGGGCTCCCACTGTTTTGTTTGCATAATAGACTTCCTTCCAATTATGTTTCGTCGTATCACTCGATGATTTACATTCAATGTGTGTTCCTACATACACCTCAAGGTACGATATATCCGGCGATTAATCACTGGCCCATGCTGGTCGGTTGACTTCCCCGTGCCTAGAGCTGAGATATCACCAGTTGATTGCTACGCGTACCTGGTCTGAATTATCACCGAAGCCTTCTCTTTCCTATTCATGCCATCCTCGCCGACATTGACTGCCACCCTCGAGTGAATCGACATTAACCCTCAACGATGGCGCGCCCCATGGGGCCGGTCCGTCTCAGGAGGACAAATTACCTGACATTATTCATCGGCGCCGTTTTATGTCTCTTCATCATCTACTTTCTCTCATCCGGCTCCTCTTCACATCAAGCCCCTATTCGCAAACCCACCAAGGCCAAACTCATTCCAAACCGACCGCCTGTCACTCGCTACAATCTTAACAATGTTACAATCACCGCCGACCCCATCGGAAACGAGGAGAAGGTTCTCATTCTTACACCCATGGCGCGATTCTACCCGGAGTATTGGGATAACTTGTTGAAGCTGGACTATCCTCACCACCTCATAAATCTCGGCTTCATCTTACCTAAGAACAAGGAGGGCAATGCTGCGACGACGGCGCTGCAGGCCGCGATAACCAAGACTCAGAAGGGCCCCCTCGAGAAGCGCTTCAAGAGCATTGTCATCGAGCGGCAGGACTTCGACGCGCCTTTGGCGTCCCAGGACGAGAGCGAACGACATAAGATGGCGAACCAGAAAGCCAGGCGCGCAGCCATGGCCAGGGCCCGCAATTCGTTGTTATTCACCACCCTGGGCTTAGAAACGTCCTGGGTTTTGTGGTTAGACGCCGATATTGTAGAGACGCCGCCCACCTTGATCCAAGATCTGGCAGCCCATAACAAACCCATCATTGCGCCCAACTGCTTCCAGAGATATACCAACTCCGAGACCGGCAAGCTTGATGAGCGACCCTATGATTTCAACAACTGGCAAGATAGCCCGACAGCTCAAGAGATAGCCAGTAAGATGGGCCCCGACGACATTATACTCGAGGGCTACTCCGAGATGGCGACCTACCGAGCCCTGATGGCCTACATGGCCGATGAGAAGGAGCCTAGGGACTTGGAGGTACCGCTAGACGGCGTAGGGGGCACCGCGTTGCTAGTGAGAGCCGACGTCCATCGAGACGGTGCTATGTTCCCGCCTTTCCCCTTCTACCATTTGATCGAGACCGAGGGGTTTGCGAAGATGGCGAAACGATTAGGCTGGCAAGCTACGGGCTTGCCAAACTACAAGGTAGTACTCTTCTGATCTACCGGGCCGCGGCAGAGACTAACAAAATCTAGGTATACCATTACAACGAGTGAACGCAGTGCTAAAGAGTACCTATTATCACGCAATTATAGAACGAACACACACCTATCTGCCACTAGTTCGAGGTTATCGCATTGGAGGATGTGGAATCATGATGGTGGTCCTGCCTTTACGACGCCATACACATCGACTTTTTGGGCCCTCGCACCTCGGAGGCAGCAGTGTTCATGTAGTATATTACGCAATGTTATGATGAAAGGCTTGTTTTGATACAGACCAAAGGCAGGGTCGCTCCGTGCGGAGTGCTGTACCAATAGCGATACCACACGCGGAGTCGAATGGAATTGGGAAGGCTGAGGAACCAACCAGCGCGCGTCATCGGAAAACAAGGCATACGTTAGAACGGAGAATCTTTTCTTAATGCCGCTCGACACTAAAGAGACACGGAGCGGCGTAATTCATTGAAATCGTAGACCGGCTAGATCTGGTGATACCGGCACGACCGCACACGCTATTTACTTGTTCGGGATCATATGCAAATGGCCAATTCGAAGTACGTTAGGCAGTCCTACAGCAGAAGTAAGGTCCCGTGATCTTCGTGTTTCCCCAATGCAGATTCTCAAAAGGCCTGCAATCCAATGGCTGTCTGCTACCTAGATACGGTCAGCGGCCCCATCCTACGAACCCCGTTCATAATTATCCCGACGTAGCGTGTATAGAGATACCCAAGCTCAAACAATTTCTCGCATCAAACCGATCGAACACTTGATTCCCAAATTACACGTGGTCCGCGTATCCCCTAACCAGGCTCGACCCGCACCCGACCGACCACGGGGCATCCCCCTCTCTCCCTATCTCCCTCTTCCCTTTCAGCTCCCCTCGTACCGCCCGCCCTCGGCATCGCGGCAGAAGAACTCGACGAGGCGGCGGGCGCCGACGGCGTCGCCGGCGCGCAGCAGGGCCGCGGCGTCGACGTTGAGCGGGCTGTCGACGCCGGGGCACCCCAGCAGCAGGCGCACGGCGCGCACGCACTCGAGCACGCTGTACGCCGGCGTCCAGGCCTCCCCGGAGAGCAGGTCCAGGCAGATCTCGCCCGTGCCTAGCGCCACGTTGGCGTGCACCACGGGCGTCGCGAACGCGATGCGCGGCGGCGCCAGCGGGTACGTCGGCGGGATCGCGATGCGCAGGAGCCAGCGGCCCTCTGTTTTCGTTTCGGTTCTGGGTTAGCGAGAGGAAGACGTTCGTACTTTTTTTTTTTTTTTTTTTTTTTTTTTTTGGCTAGCTCTCCCCTTTCTCTCTCCCCTTTACGCGCGTGTGTGCATGTGTATTTGCGTTGCGCCCGTGTGCAAATTAAAGAAAGGCTCCGGGAGAGCAAAACGTACCGTCGTACCCTCCCCCGATGCCCCGGCCGTTGATCACGGCCTCCCACTGCAGCAGCTCGTCCTCGGATACCGGGCCCAGCCGCTCGATGCCTGTCTCCGTCGGCGCCTCCTTCTCCCAGACGGCGAGCTCCTTGAGCAGGCGCTTGGTGGCGCTGCGAGATGACGTGGACGCCGCAGCCCCCGCCGAAGGCGATTGCGTGCGGTTGGTGTTGTCGTCGTTCGACATCGATAGTTTTGTCGGAACCAGGACACGTCGTTTCTTGCTTCCCTGAAAGGTATATATATATATATATATGTGTGCCGATTGTCTGGGTGGGCGCGAGTATGGAGGTAGGTACAGTATGTATTCGCGACGGCGCGGGCGGACGGGCGAGTCGCTGACCCAGTGGGCTGATTGGTCGATGGAAATAGAGCTTATCTATTCCCTATGGTCCAAACTACGCATCCGCTGATTGCGATTGAATATCCGGGTTGAGAGACAAGGGGCTGGCGAACCTATTTGGCCTCTGAAGGGTGGGATCGCACGGGAGCTTCAAAGGTTGAAGGCCATCTGACAGGGATCCAAATATTGGCTGGGTTTGCGTCGCGCAGTGCATGGGACCGCGGCTCAATTTAGTGATACTTAAAGCCCCCCGTTTAATTTGGCTGCGGAAGTCCATTGCATTGAATACCTACTACTACTGCTGCATATGCAGTCTGAAGATGTTACCCCGGTAACGGGTAACGGGCAGCCCCTTATCTCACTGCATATCGTGATGTCCTCCCTCACAGGCATGCCAATGTCTATTTATATTCCTATCGCCATCGTGCCGTAGATGGTGATATATCGTCTGGTGGAGTTGTATGAAAGCGGTATTAGAAGACGACGGTACGGACCACCCCTCCGTGGTATCGACTTCGTTACCACCCGCTTTTACGTTAAAGCGTCTCTTCTGTATGAACAGAGGCTCTACTGCATACATCGTTGAGGAAGGAACTCTCGCCTGGGATTAACATACGACTATATCTGAATAGAAAGAGCTAAAGCTAACCTCTACCTAGAGGTCTCTACTATCTTAGGAGAGATCGCCGCGAGATGAAGAGGTCTTTTGCGAAATATTGTTCCCTTGAACGAGCCATCGATACGTGAACCGTGCCCCATTATCGATTTCGAGCCCAAATCAAGCCGTGAGAGCCCTCGGCCGAAATAATATCGTGCACTGCTGCCGAGGTGCGACTGGGCTACAAGCAGTGAATCTGGGAAGTTAGAAGTTGACATGTATACATACGAGATATTTAGACCATAGTAACGGCATCTCAATTGGCTTTAAAGAACAGTACTTGGTATGAAGTTGAGTTATCTAACTTATGTTCGTTATTGCCTTTGTACAGTTAACTAGGAACTCAAGTAAGTAAGCACGGCTCCCGAGGCCCTGGGTTTACCACTCGAGTCTCCAAACCTATCAAATATCGCCAGTTCTCCTCTTCGTAAAGTCATTCCTCCATATGCCATGCCCAGAGAAAACAAATCAAATGTCACCGACCCGCGAAAGGTAGGACATTGTCCTGACTGGATATGACTTCCACCAACGTCGCAAAATATCGAAGTGGGCCATTTCAGTCCATCCTGGGCGAGAAGTATATGTTCTATCATGGCATCATCCTAACATCGAAAGGGATGTTCTCTAATAGATACGCAACGCCGAGATCGTTCAATTTTCTCCCAACAGGTTATCGGCAGGGCTTGATCGGAGTGTTATGTTGTTATGTTTGTATGCCAGTTGCCAGAAAAGGCCTGAGCTCTAGATTCCCAGAGCTTGTAGGGCACATTCGTATACGAAGCGTGAACTTCGGTCACAGAGCTGATTCATGAATTTCATTGGTTACGGGCACAAGTTGCGCTGGGTGGTTGCTGCGCTTCATTGACGCGAAGACCGGTGACTGGTAAGGGAACATCGCCGATGGCGATTGAAAAGCGCAACTAGAACAGCGGGCCGAAATACCTTCTAAGAATGTTTCGACTCCTTGGGCTTCCAGAACTGCATGATCCGGCTGAACCGTTTGGCCTTGCTGACCCGAGGTTTCTTTTCTGGCTCATCGTCACAAGAAACCGCTACATTCAGCTTACTTCGTTCACCATGGGCGCTGCTGATCAACCGGCTGAGCCCAGCAAGACTAGATCTTCGACGTCCGAACGCGGTTGCGGTGAACGAAGCCGGTCGCTGATCATGGAAAGGCATATTTCTGTGTCGAACCGGGGGGATAAATATGCTGTCCCGCGTCATGGTTGAGTTGGTGCTTGTCAACGATGGGACCTCGAAAGACATCCGGACGACTTCTGGGCCTGGCTCTCCCATCAGTAACGACTGGAAATTGTTTTCGTCAGCGACTGATGACGGCGCTGTAGAAATTCGTTGAGCATCGCAGGACACAGGTGTACGAGGCGAGGGATATGATGATGAATAGCTCGCGGAATATGGACTGCTAGGTACGAATGACGGGCCGGGGAGATTCATAGTAGTCGGCTCAGCCGCAGCTCCGACCTTGTTGCCTACAAGGCAACGCGGCGATGGTGCTGGGGAGTCGAGAGCATCCGAGAAGCCGGAGAAGTTTGCATCGCTATCGTAAGAGCGGGTTTTATTGTCTTCCGCCGCAAAGACGTATCCACGTAGGACATTGACCGGATTCTCGCTTCGCATCTTCATTACAGGCGACTGTATATCCAAACTAGAATCGCTATCCTTACGCTCTGCCGGATTAGTCGGATAGACATCCTTCGAAACGGCGACACCAATATCACGTTCTTCAATTGGCGTCGTCTCAGAATCATGAGATTGCTTGTCCTTGCTGGCTATTTCCGTGGATCCATTGGTGGATTTGGTGCCAGAATTCTCCGATGCGGCCTCGCCACCTTCGTCTTCATCTTCCTCGTCTTCCTCGAAAACATCTGCCATAGTCGAGGAACTTCCGAATCGCGGAATGCCAAATCTTCCAGCTTCGAAGGGAGCTAGAGCCGGAGCGCTCTCGGCACGACGGTGGTAATGCATTCCTGGGCCGGTAAAATTTCTCATGCCTGCAGCGCTATGAAGCTGGCGTCTAGGCGAAGTGCCCGACTTCTGTGCCGCTTCCCATTGAGGATCCCGCGCCGATGGTGTGTTGAATGGGCCAAGTGCGGCGTCTAGATCGATCATAGGGTAAGCTGCATCGTCATCTGATGCCGGGTGGACCTCTGGAGTGCTAGAATAATCGGAAGAGGGGGGTTCGGTCACCATGACCGTCGGAGTTGGCGCCGCAATTGCCTCAGCGAAACCTTCCTCGTCATTGTCGCCTAATTCCTCATCCATCTTCGGGCGGGGCAATGTAGGCGTTGAGGACCGCCGGCGGGCAGCTTTCTTTCGAGACCGGGACTTCGCTGTGCGCGTTAGAATCGAGCCAGCCCAGGTCTTGACCCTTTTTTGTTTCTTCCTCTTAACTGTGAGATTCCCGCTGGCTGATTGCGGCTCAAGACCATTCGCGTTCGGGTCCGGATCCTGTTCGGATGAAGACTTTGGGAGAATTGAGGTTCTGGAACCCGTGCCCGATGAATGTGAGCTAAGAGGCCGCGATTTCGTAGGGGAACCAGAGCTAGCGAATGACTCCAAGCCGAAGAATGTCCATCTCTTTGGAGTTTTACTAGGGCTTGGATTGGCAGATGAGTCCGGCTTGGCTTGCGGGAAATTAATCAACAATGGAATAGAATTTCGCCTGCGCGGCGACTGAGGCTCTTCTCCGGGCGCGTGAGAAGTTAGGGTATGCTCTAAAATGGCACCTGCAGTGCTGGGCCGAGAGTCACTTTGCTTGTTAGAAGCTGACGAGTCAAAGCGGCCCGCCACCTCACGGTCTGCGACGGTCGAGTTCGTGATAGATACCATTGAAGAGACACTACCGGAAGCGGAATGTCCTGGACGAACCGTGGCTGTGCTGCCTGTATCCGTGGAAACCTGGGATAATGGACGCGGAATGAACTCAAGGGTGTCAGAGAATCCAACACGAGCACGAGCAGCAGGTCTTGATTCGGTATTCGTCTCTGGTGTGGGCGGATCAGATATTTCTACCACTACTTGTGGAATATTCACCTCGTCTTTCAACTCAACCTCCCCTTCAGACGTAACAGAATCGAGCGTAATCGCAGGGATGGTTTGAGCTTTACCATCGAAATCTGTCGGACTCGTAGGTGCACTATTTCCTCTCTGAATGTTGGGGCCGGGAGGTTTGAGTATCATTGATAGATCGTGATTAGATATCGCAGCGGAACGTCGATGGGCATGGCCCCTTCTACGCGAAGGGTTGACAGGGGCCAGCGTCGGTGAGGGAACGGAGCCCTCGGATTTTGTAGGGCTTGTACCCATAACCGTTATGACTTCTCCAGTTTTCGGATTCCCACCCACCAATTCACTCCCATACCTGCGATGGCCTTGACGGGCAGGAGGAGTCCGGCCCGCCATTGGCGAGTGTGGCGGACTGAGTAGGGAGCCATCTGACCCTGAGGATGCACTTGGTTTGAAAGAAAATTCTGGCTGCGTACATCCTAAGTTTTGGTCTACAGGTCCACGGCTGGCACCTGGGTTGAAACTGAAATCGGGGAGCGCTGGCAATCGTGTTGGAAGGGGTTCCAGGCCGTTATCCACGTCGAAATGATGCGATGGTAATTCCACAACAGACCTAGGTCGGCGCCCTGTTGTTCTTGGTCCTGGAGAGGGAGTTGATGAAGAAGAAGGGCGAGCGGGAAATACGAATGGCGGGTTAGGCGGGGGGACATTGAGGCCGGGCGAGGGCAGTGAACTTGACATTGGGGGGTCTAGAGGCATGGCGAATGCGATGCGGCTCGTTGCACCTCCAATTGCAGGCCTATCAACTGTAGTACTGGCATATGAGACGGTTGCCATCTTCTTCTAGGCCGCACCGCGGCACTGAACGGAGAACTAAACGTGGAAAAATATCATAGAGTATCGTCGATTGAATATAGCGCCAATGCGAAAGTCTTCACGTTCGGGGAAGCGTGCCAGGCATGCAAAAAATTCCGATCGTGAGCGGCGCAAGAGACTGACTCCGTATTGCAGAATCCAATGAATTCGGCCGGGTAGTCGAACCGGTTGTAGTATCGACTCGGAACGGGCGAGTTCGTGAGGTCGGGCGATCCTACCTGAACTCCGGTGAGACACAGTCTAGAGATGAGAGGAAGGCGCTTTGGGACAAGGTAATAGTGATGATTGCATGTGCAATGAGTCAAGAGAGTTTGTGACGATCCATATAGCTTGGTAGATAATCCGTACGTACCTCGTGAGTGTGTGAAAGGGGTATAGGCATGTGGTTTGGCTGTTACCTCCAAATGTCTCTAACCCCAATCACAGTATCTTCCAAAATGGCTCCAATTGAACCAAATGAAGACACCAAATAATGAGAACTTAAAAGAAGACAATTTTTTAAAGTAAAGGAGCGGACGGCCAAGACCAGAGCAACTCTACGTTGATAGAACTTGCATCTGGAATTGGACCAGAGGGTGAAGAAGGTAAGGGTGAGGTTAAGGTGAGGGTGAAAGCGTCGGTCAACACGGGTTGTTGATGTGGGAGAAGGAAAGAGGAGACCAGTAATCTGGGAAGAGGTTATTTGAGTTTGGATTACCGGAAACTGGAAATGGGTAACAGCGGGACGCTCAATCCAAAACACAGTATGTAACTATATGCACCAGGGCAATTTGCACGGTTGGATCTCTTACTTCAAAGGTGCCCTAATACTAGTGCCCTACAGGTCGCAGGGGCATTTACTGCAAGTTACTCCGCTCATCCACTATATGCCATGATAGGTTAGCTGTACGGATTCCCATACAATTTCTATACTTAGCAGAGCACGACATACCAAATCTAGGTCGGCGTCGGAGAAAGTTCGACAGTCTATTCGATAACTGGATTTGCTCGCTTACTACTAGTAGGATATCGTGGAAAGTTGCAGCCAATAGAAAATGTGTTGCAATATACATCACCTAACCCGCTTTGGTATATAGTGGGCGGGTGGAGGTAACTAACAGGAAATGCCCCTTGCGATCTGTACCTCGTATGCATGTTGTGCTTCGTACCTGCCTACTACAAGCACTAGCATACAGGCACAATATTTAGTACATACAGTAGGTGTGCAGGCGCGTGACCCAGTTTACGCATGCACCTGCAGGTGGGCAGTTTAGGAGAAGTAGGTACCTGTATTGATCAATTTTGGACGTTGTTATTCACAACTTTTGCACGAGCCGTTTGTTCCACCGACACAAACCCAGAACCTTTCCATTCGATATATTCATGTTGCTGCTCTTTGGTACCCATGGAAATCAACCCGTATCAGCTTACGAATCGAGGACACACTATCACAAAATTTGCCTAGGTAGTATTTGGTAGAGTACACACAATCCGTACATATTGCCTCGCGTACGCTCGTATATTTGGAAATTGGTGGCCAGAATGGCTTGCTCATAGCCGCACCTACCTTTCCCTATGTAGGCAAGGTATCAGGCGCCGCGCCATGCAATGATTCTGTTAGTCTCATCCGGTGTCTTTCTGCCTTCGTGCTTTAAAAGGCAGAATAAAAAGCATCTCGTCCCTGTCGGTCTATCGTGTCTGCCTAGGCGTTCCTGCTGACACTTAAGTGTCGGACACGGTATCTTTCTGCATGTCTACGAATTATCCGGAGTATGTACTCCTCTTTCGGGTAGATTGCGTGGATTGTGGGCCATATAACAACGTGTACTGACCTGAGCAGTGAACACTTCAACACTCCATTATTAGTACCGAGGCAATTACATAATTCATCTGCGTATTAATTCAATGCCGCATTTATTACGATGGGCAATGCCCGAGCTCAAGGCCGTAATAGCGTCACGGGATCATGACATTCGTTTTATCCCGCCCGCTAATACCCGACAAGGGCGATAAGGACTAGAGATGAACCTTAAAGAGTAATAACATCGTCCATGCCTGTGTTCCTGGGGAGTTCTGGGGAGCACCAGGGGTCCCTTGCCCGCGCTGCCAGGAAACCATATCAGAGCCCTGGTTATCTCTCAAGATGGTGTGCTAGAGATTATGCAACCGCAGTACCGCTTTCCTGCTTTGGGGCCGGTATTCTAGATGTTCTTGTCTGCTTGCGGCTTACATGGGCGTTAGGAGGGTTGATTGGACAAGACACACTGTTCACACCATCGTTACTTTAATAGAACTTGAGTGCGCTAACCGAGAGTTGAGATGGGGAAATAGGATTTCTCATTGTTGCACAGGAATCATGTAGCCAAACTTTTTTACATCGCCAGAATTAAGTTATTCTTCACGGAAAGCCCGGTGCCTAGCTCATGAATATAATCTTATAGTGCCAGGTATAACCCCCCACTTCCCAGAGTGGAATACAGCTAAGGGCTTTGCTTCAATCCTTATCCTATTGCATTCGGACGAGGCGTCCACAAAGTGTTCACATAAACAATAAATGCGGCTGCAGAAAGGCGTCAGCAGTAAAGCTCCCGCACCCAACCAGAGCAACTAAGTTCAATATACGATACTCCCTGCAATGGTCCAAGAACCGACTTTGTATGGTGCCGGCCACTCCGTCTGAACCCGCTAAAGCCTGAAACATTGTAAGTTAACATGTAGGTAGCGTTGCAGACTACTACTACTAGGTCTTCGTGGTATGTTGTTTGGGAGAAATATAGGTGCACATGGAAGTAACAATACGCGAAAACAGAGCCATAAGGCTTTAGTGTTCCGTCGTAGTGTGTGTAAACATTCTTCCAGGTGTCAATATCTTGCATGCTAAGCGAGAGTCTCGCATGAACATGGCAAAGGGGAGTCTGGGACCGTATTTGGCAAGACAGCCGACTTGGATCATGAAACGCAAGCTGAATAGCGGGTAGAGAGGTCTAAGCCACCTTCCCGTTCCCCCAATCCCCACGCTCTCCTAGGAGAGTTCTGAAAATCAGAGGACTTGGCAGGTCGCCTACCTAGTACTTGTATGTATGCCACATACATGCGTACGGTTAAATTCGCCGTAGCGTAGGCCGCCCTGATAACGTTTTTCATTTTACCTATACGATAGGTTGCCAAGCGCTGCCACCCTATCTGGATACCTGAGCATCTAAGACAGGTAGTATTTAGTACTCTGCGTCTGAAGCCCAACACAGTACGAGTATGGATGACCCAGCATCTCTGCTTTCTAGCCTAGACTCGAAACCAATGTCACTGATAGCCCGAAGAGTCCTTTGCGCACCCGGCTCCCTAGAGTCATGACGGCATTTTCGTCTAAAGTTAAGATATAGTCTGGACGGAATCGATGGGCTAACGCGGTAATTTACAAATCCCGATCGCTTCTAAGAAGAGGAGGGTGTGGCTGGTAAAGGAGAGGAAAAGGAACAACACAGAGAGTCAACAAAGATGTTGGGGCTCACGAAGCGACGTGTTCATGGCTGGAGCCGCAACAGCAGAAAGCATCGTCACCTCCTGGCATTCCCCCACTACCTACTAGACATGTCGATCAGTATGGACATTTGCGGAAGGTGAGTTACACGGAGCCTTGAATCCAGTGGGATCACAAAACAAGAGATCGGCCCTACCCCTGTCTAATAACCAAATCACGACCGGGTCCCTGTTGAGGACCGTGCATCTCGAGGACTTTCCGGAAGTGCCCCTAATATTTCGGAAAGAATCATATCAAAATTCCCGTTGGGGTTTGGGGGGCAGGCTGTGGAATAATTCCAGAGATACCGCTTTCCAGATCAAGATAAGCACCCCACTTATGCAGGGGCTCTTCCCGCCTTAAGGCTGCCAGCACTAGGCGCTAGTTGCTAGGTATTTGTCTAAGATTTGAATTTTCGTGCATTTTTCCTTTGACCGAATCACGATACGAGTAGGTACAGCTTTAGAGCGCAACGCAAATCAATGGACTAGATTTTACAAGGAAGATTTGGACATTATCGCATTATTGCTCTTCGTATCTTCCTGCCTTACCTCACACCTCATTCGGCGACATCAAACCCACGAAATTCACTAACTCGCGATGTCTAGCGAGACAGCGACCGCGCAGGCAAAGGCGCAACAGCAGCCGCAAGGCTTGCGCAAGAATGGTAACTGCTCCTCGTTGGTTTTATCCTCGCGGATGAGCTCGTCGGGACTGACGCGACCACCACAGGCAAGCAGTGGCATGCCCCCCGGAAAGCCTTCCGGCCAAGCTCCGGATTGACTTCCTATGAGCAACGCACGAAACTGCGCATAGCAACGTCTGCAACCAAGGCAAAGGAGAAAGAGATGAAGGACGAAAAGGAAGCGGAGAGACAGGTGCGCATAGACGAAGACGATATCAACGCCAACATTGCTAAGGCTAACCCGGACGGCTTAGAAACGAGTGCAAGCGATTAAAGATAAGCGCGCAGCAAAGGAGGAGAAAGAAAGATATCAAAAGATGGCCGAGAAAATGCACAAGAAACGAGTCGAGCGATTAAAGAGAAAGGAGAAGCGAAACAAGTTGCTCAACTCATGAGCATTACGGAGTTCCACGATCCGGAACTGGACACGACCATATGCACCGTCAACTTCATGTTTCTGAGCGCACACATCACAGTGGGATGGGAGACGAACGAGGCTCATGCTGACAAGGCGCCAAACGATGATCAGATGCCCGCTCTACCATCCTCCTCAGTACGATTAAGAGGGGCCTACGTTTGTGCATTCCAGGCGCAACAAGGCTAGCGAGTAAGGGCTCGGAAAACCGCACTTCCTGTTATTTTCCAGGTACTATTGCAGTGTTGCTGGATATGAAGGCTGGGAGCAGACTAACTGCAGAGGCTACCTTACTACAGCCTACGATTCATACGTACGTTATGCGAGGTTGCGCGGATCACAACAGATCCATGTCCTACTAGGTCGACGAAAGAATATTCTAAAAATTTAAGCCCGTACGCCTCCGTATTAGGAACATGCTTATTGTAGTCTATAGTGGACTACCATAATCGAAGCAATATGCGTACATGTATGTGCCCGACAGGCAGATTTATATTGTGTACTTAGTTGATGGAGGGGACTCATGATTCAGCCATTTTACATATGTTGACATGTGAATTCCAAAGGAATTTACACGGGTCCGTGCTTTATATACGTACTCGGTTGCCCCTTCAAAGTTCAGCGGACATCGAAACCAAGATTAACTTCCTAACTCTGTCCCTATTCTATTTTCCCGTAACACCTTAGTTTTGGCTCCAACTCTACCTTTACCCGTCAGCCACCAACAATACCGTCCGACTCGCACTGGCTGGCTCTTTGACCAGTGCGGGAATTAGCTATGTCCTCTAAAACGAAGGAAGACAAGTACAAGCCCGCATCTCCGCAGCCGCCTCGTCATCAGATCGCACGATCCATTACCTCTATTACTGAGTTGTCGTCACCGGTTCGGCTTCCGAAACACCACAACCGCCTGCGTTATCATCATCATCATCATCACCATTCCCGACGAGATCGCGACCATGATGAGCGAGACCCCGTCTCAGCAAGCTCCATGGCTCACTACCCGCGCGCCTCGCTAGATGCCGCCCGTTCCGAGGGAGCTACATCTCCGTATCTAGTCGCTGATCAGAACCGGAGGATGGACTACCTTTCCTCCGGATCTGAGGATGTGTCTACTAGGGCTGGGACGCACATAGCTCGGATGAGTCAAGAACAACTTCAAGAAGAGCGGGAGAAAGTGGTATCCAGGATCACGTTCGTCGGCTCGATTTATTCCCAGTCAAGGGACCCCTCCGTGCATTTTATGACTGACTGTCGGTTTCAGTGGTCTTAGGGAATCGTTGGCAGACCTCAGCAGTTTCTCAAGCGCTACCACGAGGCGACTTGATGATACCTACTACGTCGTCTTAGAGAAACTCGGTATGCTACAGAGCACCATCATGGCATTTAAAGAGCTGGCAGATGATTCGCAGGAGTTAAACAAGGTTTTTCGGGCCGAGTACCGAGAAGTAGCGGCCGATATTGGATCACAGCTGGACGGGTTCGGCCAGTTTGACGACCAGCAACAACGCATCGAGAGCCTTCAGGGGCGCGTCCGGGCGAGTCGTGAGAAGGTCCGTGCTCTCAGCGAGAGGGTAGATGTAGTTCGGGAACGGATAGAAGGATGGGAAAGAGCAGACAAGGCATGGCAAGAGAAGACTAGGCGGCGCCTCAAAGTCATATGGCTCATCATGTCCACCTTGTTGTTCAACCTGATTCTCCTTTCCGTTGGAGCAAAATACGGTCCGGCATCCATGGACGCATCATTAGTCACGGAGTTAACCTCAGGGAAGAACGATGGCCAAGACCCGTCAGTAGAGTTCACGGACACTGCGACCAAAAGTTTAGGATCTATGACGGACGAGGTGAGAGAAGAGCTGAACAAGAGGCGAGGCGATACGCCGGGAGAGGATGCCGTGCTACGAACATTCGACGAGTTGTGACGACTCACCGTACCAGGGTATGCTAGTTACGTCTCTTCTCCCATTTCCAGAAGGAAGCCAGTTTTTGCATCGAACATGATACCCTTAGCGAGCTTATTGACTTGCTGCGTTTAGAAACGAATATCATATAGAAGGGTCTACCAATAATCGACCCCATATAGGAGCAGATGTTTTCCCCGTTCTCTCCAAAGTGAAACCGATACTGCTCGTACCTGACGACGTGGGGAGGGCGGTGACAATCCATAATGCTGCATTTCGATCCCATGCTTTGCCATGAGTAATGAAACGAGTGATCGGACAGCAAAAACTTTCTTGGTGAGACAAAAAGCTGCGAGCCGAGTAACCGGAGCGGCAGCGCATATGCAACAGGCTCTCGTGCTTACATAACCCATCACTACCTATCTAACAGCCGCGATGTTACAACTTCTTCGGCCTCATATCCGGAAGGCGAGATCTACCTGAGGCTCATCTTCGGCCTTCCTATTTCCAGTTTTGAGAGTCTCGATGGGGCTTGGCAGTGTCTATTCCCTTGCCGCTTAGCCGCATTGCCGCCCTGCCGCCCTTCCGGGTCCATAACTGCCTCTGCTTGTGGAGACTTCTTCAGCTGGACAGGGGACATCGGATACTCCATTGTAGGATCACACAGCATGAGTACTACAGAACGTACCAGGAAGGATCTTGTTTACAAGGTCAGTGCTATTTAGGTATCTAGCTATATACATAGCCGAAGGATCTTGTTTACAAATACCTAAACGATACCTTCCAGGTAAGTATGCATGCGTACGTACGTGCTGTAGGTGAAGGGTATGACGCAAATCTCACTTCTCTAATCGAACGCGCGGGCTTGCGCCACAGGTGACATTGTCGTCATTGGCTTTGAGGCGTAGTTTTCAAATGATTCACTTCAAACGGAAATCAGCCGTATCCACCGCGGTCTGGCAGCACCATAACCCAAGCCAAGATCTCACGAATCACCTTTTACAATTACTCAAGGTCTATACATGTCGTCAGACACAGCACAACTTACTTGCTATGTAGATGCGCAATGGTTCCCTCGTCGTTTCGGTGTCTAGAGGATAGATCCTTCTATTTGTACCACTTCCATGTCCTATCCTCCTTCTCTTTCGAGGAACGGCTATTTGCTTTTGGTTTGTTCTCCAGATCTCCGAGTGAAAGAAGGTGGGCAACTTGGCGCAATTACAGAAAGTTCACTATGAGGCCGGTCTAGATACTCAGCCCCAAAAACTTATAAGCTATAAGTCGCAAGCAGCTAGCGGGGAGTTATCCATCCCTCAGGCACGGGGGATCTTACATACCCCTCCACGCTCAGGCGCCGACCGCATGCAGGTTATTTCGATGTTAACATCCACTTAATCCTATATAGATACCTACATACGTACAACTTGATGCTTGTCAATTTGATCACCCTGGTCAGGATTGATTTTACTCTCGGTAGTATAAGCACCTATACTTCATAGATACTTTATCAACTCGAGGCACGTTATTCGGGTCAGGCGGCCTAGCGTCTTTGTCTCGTCAGTGGTTACTTGCTGAGCCTTGTTGTACCCGCCGAGCTAATGCTCCTAATGCCGTAGGCTCAACCCTGATCCTTAGTAGACGTCACTCAGGTACCTATAATAAACAACCTGTGCCCTCAAAACCTGCGCGAGCACAAGGAGAACTCCGTCTCTTGACTACTTTTCTCTCTATCTCCGGTCCGCTTGCGACGTCGCTGAGAACGGTTCGGCCTGAGACTGGGCTTATTCGAGAATGTCAACCACCATCGACGCAGAACCGGCGACGGCAAACCTGCCATCATCGGATGGCACGCCCCGCGGGGACTCTAGCCGCCCCGACGAGCCAACCCCTCCTGTGCCTGGTCAAACCTTAACCGGGAAACAAGAGCATTGTTCGTGCGCCAAACCTTCAGTGAGACGATACTACGTCCATCGTCACCACTTCGTCCTCTGAGCGTATTTGGAATTTGGGTTTAGCGCGGGTTCGTTACTAACGCTCTTACGTCACAGATCTCAAGAGGGAGCTTATATCTGAACAAGTCAACTGGGAGATATCGGAACTGAACACCCCCACGGCTTTGAGGAGGTTTGGTGCGCCTTTCAAGTCCGAATTTGGAGAAGTATCACCACTAGACTCCGAGCTTCCTATCCTCCGTTACATCTTTGTCCACCATATTCGAGAGTTTCCCTTTCTCGACAAGGCGAAGGAAAAGGAGTTTTGGCAGGACAAACTCCAAGTGGTATGTCATAAAGGATAACTCGCACCGAAAGTCCCCGCATCTCGGGTTGCGCTAACGAGAGTATTTGGTGGCATAGTTTCTTGAGTCGTTTGCCGGCAAAAATATCTCCTCGTCGGAGGACCGATTAGAAGAGACGAAGCGGCGAAAACTCGCATTAAAATGTCGGAAACTAGTCGAGCTGATGATGGTGTCGGGCATCCCTACCGCCTCCGGATTCGAAGAGCGGATAAGGTTCGCCGAGATGGAAATCGTTGACAGGGATGCCATCGACACCGGTGTGCTGAATACGATGCCCGAGGGAAACTTTGTGAACGGATGGGACGTCAATGTTGCTGGAGTGCACATTGTCTCTAAAAGGAGGAATATTAGACATCACAAACATGCTGTCAGTCGTTCGAGGCACATAGCTGGCGCTGCTGTATTTGACTAACCCACTGGCTAGGAATTCATACTGCGGGTCCAACGAAAGGGCGAACTTGAGTACTTCGTCAAAAGGCGATATGGCGACTTCGCACGTTTGCATAAACGTCTGCGGACTGAATTGCCCGGGAGAGTTCTCCCTCCTTTGCCTCAGAAAAATAAGTCGGATTCGACCGCGTCGAGTCTCCTATCTCAGATGTCCGGTGCTGGAGATGACTCAGACGCATCGTCCATCTCGTCCCAGTCGACCATGCCTTCTGCTTCGCCCGCTAACGGGGTTGCGGATTCGATGCGCAATCTGACAGTCATGGACCACCGTCGAAACAAGTCGGCAGTGTCGATACGCTCAACTCGTAGTTCGCCTAGACCGTCAACCGAGGGCAAGGCCGCTTCTCTCTCCTCGAGCCCAACGACTGACGTAAGTCGTCCCCCGAGGATAGTGAAAAGCTGTAGCGCTAACCACACCAGAATGTCATCCTACCCCGCGAAAACCAGCGCATATCGCTCAGAGCGTTCCTGCGGTTCCTGCTGAATAATCCACAGATCGCTCAGACGAAGGCTCTACATGAGTTCCTCACAAGGGACCCCATAACACCAACAGACGAGGACGTTGACGACATCGCCCGCCGAAGGTCTATAGACGAGAGACGCATGGAAGAGCAGAAGAAATTCTACGAAATCGCCAGAAAACGAGCTGCCGAGCTAGATGTGTACATGGAGCAGTTCCGCCGTGAGATCATCGAAGCTAACGGCCTGACGAGACTTTTCCAGGAGATCAAAGACAAGGAGACTATCCAAGATTTGAGCGTGAACTATCAGAAGTTTGCCGAATGGCTACGCATAGAGATCGCGGCGACGGTCTACCACTTGTTTCTTGCAGAGGATAACTCACCGGAGCTCTTTGCCCAACTGAAGAGGATTCACTCGTTAGTCCCATATACGATCATGAAGAATGTCATTCGAATCGCCAACCCTGCCACTGTCATGTCTGGCGTACTGGATATATTCCTTGCGCAGCCGTTCGGTACCCGGTCCCTGCTGCAGCGGATCTTCTCAACGGCCCTCAGTGACGGTATCCGGTCCCAGCAGAGATCTATCGATGCGGTCGCGGCCAAGATCGGAGATCCCGTCTTCGTCGAAAAACTCGGGAAATTTACCAAGTTGGATGGGACGGCCAAAGCTGCGATCCGTGACGAAGCTAACGCTGAAGACTTGGATATCATCGTGGCCATCTTGCGGTCGGACTTGATCGCGCCGACACTTACACCGGACCAGATTGGACGGCTATTCAACGCATACGTGGCTTTCAATAACGCAGTAGAGAATACCGATGCGGAGCTCAAGCAGGGAGCCGAGCTGTTCTCGTATCTCAAACAGTTACTGAAACTGCAGACGAGACAGCGTGATAAGGCTATGATGCTAGAGCTAATCGAGGAGCCGACAACACTCCAACTGTTTAGGGACCTGTTCCACATCTTTTACGAGCCGCTTGTAAGAGTATACAAGTCGGCTAACGTATACAATAGCATCACCGACTTCGCTGTCTTCATTGACGATATGATACAGGTAAGATCTGCCGTTACGGATAATTGCGGACGAGACTCAGTACTGACCAGGAGATTGTAGGTCGTCGAGAGGTGCAGGGAGCAGGACGTATCAGCCGACCCTAATCAGACGGTGCAGGCATTCATTGACCTGTGTCAACGGCACGAACATAACTTCTATAAATTTATCCACGAAGTCCACACGCATGATAACGGCCTCTTCACACAACTTATGAGTTGGATCGAGGGGATTCTGGAATTCCTAAGAAAGGGTCCCAAAGGCGGCAAACTCGACATCAATGCCCTGTTTGAGAGGGGTGTCGCTAGTGGTGTCCTGGACAAGGAGAAAGCGATCGCAGAGATCGACCAGCTCATAGCCTGGCAAGAGGCGCGCAAGAAGTGGCATCACGACAAGACCCGGCAGAAGATGGCTGCCGAGGGAGAAGCCGGCATCGACAACGGACTGCCGGGCATGACCGCTTTCCAGGCCAGCGACTTCGGCCTCAACGAAACGGACCTGGCTGATATGGAATACGACGACGATTCCGAGGAGGAGGCGGAAGCGGAGGCCGAGGACGAGTTGGATCCGATAGAGGCGGAGAGGCACCGCAGGGCGAAGAAGCAAGATCGCCTCAGACGCAGGGCCGGCGAGCCCCCAAAGCCCCCGGTAAGCGAGGTTCATCACTTGAAGGAGAACTTCCTCCAGATGTTACGGCAGGTGTTGGCGGATTATTAGAGGGGAATGCTCGGGTCCGGTGCGGCGGTTATTCTGTAGACAAGTTTAATGTTAGACTTAGAGCCGATGCGCGATGAGGCTAAGGCGATGCTAGATCTCCTGCCCGTAGGGAGTTGGAGAAAAAGGGGTTGCGCGAGACGTGTCACCATCGTATAATACCAGTCTCGACTGTATCCTTACCGAAATAGACAGTACCAGATGCTCCATGCGAGCAGGACATACGTTAATATCATCAACGTTCATTATATGCAACAGTTCCGTTCCCATGCCCTACTGGGGGTTTCCTGCTTGATGTGGACACTCGCTGATTACCTAGACTAGCTCTGGATGGCCTATCCGAACCGATTACCTACCTACCATTTAAGGAGCCGTCGTTGACTCTTTCTTCCTTACGTTACTACATGAGAAAGAAGATGGGTGCATGCTACACACTACTCGATTCTTGCCCCTTTCGGAAAGTCTTTGAGAAAGCCAGTCGACGGGGAAATACAGGCGCCGAATGGTCTACCTATTTACTCCCAACATGGGCACCTCCAAGGGCGCCTACCTAGTCTGCAAGTGGGGGTGGAGGAATCAAGTCGGAGCTAGCGGCTTGCCGTCTGCGGTGGTGGTGGGTTAACCGGAGATCGGGGCTGGCACCAGTTTTGTCAGTACCCTCGGCTCAAAGAATTGAGCCAATACGGTCTCGTCGGAATGTAAGCTCTCAAGTACATCATCCATTTTACAAAGTTCGTCGGGTTAACTTTTGCAGGACAAGAGCCTCAACTGTCTCTCCGAAGTCAATCTCAACCGCCTTAGGGGTATTGTACCAGTGGCAGCTATCTCCTCCCTTTTTCCTCCTCTCATTTTCCTTTTGTCCTCTTCTCCAATACCCCGCGTCTTTTTTCCGAGTTGCCAACATGGCTTCCTCAATGGCAATGAGGAGATTAGCCACTGGTCCTGCTGTAGGTTTTACCACCTCCCTTTTCCGTGGCGAATGCTCCTCGGAAGAGTTTCTTTGTGAGATGCCGCCCCCTCGAAAAGTGACAACTGTTGACCGATTACTTTCGCTACAGTTCTCCCGTATAGCAGCGAGATCTCAGGCCAGGACTTTCTCTTCCACGCGCCCGGTTTGTATGTCGCTCCGAAAAAAAAAGCGCCCGATGAACTTTTGGTGCTACGAAACTAATCACATTCATCTATAGCACGCATCATCGCGAACAACCCCCTACGGGCCAAGGAAGCTTCGCCGCACATTAGCAACAAATACCCCGTTATCGTATGTCGCACTCTTTTCCTTGCAGTTGCAGTCGTCGGCCGAGGAGCATAGACATTGACTAGATATAGGACCACGAATACGATGCGATCGTCGTCGGCGCCGGTGGTGCCGGACTGCGAGCAGCCTTCGGTCTTGCCGAAGCTGGCTTCAACACTGCCTGCATATCTAAGCTCTTCCCGACGCGAAGTCATACGGTTGCCGCCCAGGGTGGTATCAATGCTGCGCTAGGAAATATGCACGAAGACGACTGGAAATGGCACATGTACGATACGGTAAAAGGTTCGGATTGGCTCGGTGACCAAGATGCTATCCACTACATGACGAGAGAGGCGCCGGCGTCCATTATCGAACTGGAAAACTACGGTTGCCCTTTCTCGAGAACCGAGGATGGCAGAATGTGAGTGCCGCAGAGACTAACTGCTAGGTCGCATAACTAAATCCGCTATGCAGTTATCAACGCGCCTTCGGTGGTCAGTCTAAGGACTATGGCAAGGGTGGTCAGGCTTACCGGTGCTGCGCTGCTGCTGATCGAACCGGCCACGCCCTGCTACACACTCTGTATGGTCAATCTTTGCGGCACAGCACTAACTACTTCATTGAGTTCTTTGCTCTCGACCTGATCATGGAGGATGGAGAATGCCGTGGTGTCCTGGCCTACAACCAGGAAGATGGTACGCTCCACCGATTCCTCGCGCAAAACACCGTGTTGGCCACCGGAGGATACGGCCGGGCCTACTTCAGCTGCACGTCGGCGCATACGTGCACTGGTGATGGAATGGCTATGGTTGCTCGTGCCGGTCTCCCCAACCAAGATCTCGAATTCGTCCAGTTCCACCCAACTGGAATCTACGGAGCTGGTTGCTTGATTACTGAGGGCTCCCGTGGCGAAGGTGGTTACCTTCTTAACTCGGAGGGTGAGAGGTTCATGGAGCGATATGCGCCCACGGCAAAGGATCTGGCCAGTCGTGACGTAGTCTCGCGATCCATGACCATGGAGATCCGTGAGGGACGAGGTGTCGGCCCTGAGAAGGACCATATCTACCTCCAACTGAGCCATCTGCCTGCTGAAATCCTTGCCGAGCGTCTGCCGGGTATTTCCGAGACTGCTGCTATCTTCGCCGGTGTCGATGTCCGCAAGCAGCCGATCCCCGTCCTGCCGACCGTCCACTACAACATGGGTGGTATCCCCACGAGGTACACTGGTGAGGTTCTCACTGTGGACGAGAAAGGTAACGACAAGGTTGTTCCTGGTCTGTTCGCTTGTGGTGAAGCTGCCTGTGTCTCCGTCCACGGTGCTAACCGGTTGGGTGCCAACTCTCTTCTGGATCTCGTTGTTTTCGGTCGTGCTGTCTCGCACACTATCCGGGACAACTTCACTCCTGGTGCTAAGCCTAAGCCTATCAGCGCAGATGCTGGTGCCGGGTCGATCGAGGTCCTCGATCAGGTCCGCAACTCTACCGGCCCTAAGACGACCGCTGAGATCAGACTTGCCATGCAGAAGGCTATGCAGACCGATGTGAGCGTGTTCCGCACGCAGGAAAGTCTAGATGAAGGCGTGAAGAAGGTTTCGGAAATCGATGCTATGTTCCCTCAAGTCGGTATCAAGGATCGCAGCATGATCTGGAACACGGATCTGGTTGAGACCCTTGAATTGAGGAACTTGCTCACTTGCGCGTAAGTATCCCCATATGAGTGACACCCGTCCTTTCCATGTTGCTAACCTTACCACCAGTACCCAAACCGCCGTCGCGGCCGCCAACAGAAAGGAGTCCCGTGGAGCTCACGCCCGGGAAGACTACCCCGAAAGAGACGATGAGAACTGGATGAAGCATACTTTGACCTTCCAGAAGACGCCCCATGGCGGAGTCGACCTCGGTTACCGACGCGTCATTGGCACGACCCTGGACGAGAACGAGTGCAAGGCCGTCCCGCCATTCAAGCGAACTTACTAGATGATGACGTAGGGAGTGTAAGAGTCGAACCGGAGGTGTCCATGAGTCGATTTAATGCCAGGGAACGTGGTACGAAAAAAAATGCTTTGACTTCGATGAAACGAGGAGGAGGGTTAAAGCAACGATTTTGCTAGCAACGGGCGGCCGATTCCATCCCCAGTCTGAGCAGCTGGAGTGTGGATTGTATCTTAGATGTGCTCTTACGGCGAACGTGTATGCGGAAATGCATTTTGTTTTCTTGATCAAGTGCGGCTGTTGTGCCTGCGGCATAAATCCGCCTCATTCAAGGTCGTCTGTAGTAGACAGTGGTGGGATTCAGAAATGTATTCGTGGCTGGATATGACAGCTACTCAGGTACGACTCGAGCCTCGGCTAGCTTTTACCTGTCCCCCCCCCCCTTTTAGTCGAGAAAGGAGGAGTATCGCACGGAGTCAGCTGCTACATAAGATACACACATAGGACATGATATCTATACCATGCACATGAGTACCAAAGAGCACATACACTTAACATGCCTCGATAACCATCCGCAAGTGCAGAAAATTACATGTATAGACATATGTTCCATGGATAACACGCTCGGATCATCTGCGCTCTGGAGTGCTTCGCGGAACTCGAGCTTGGGCGGATACTTAATTATACAAGGCTCGTCCACTTAAGACACAAAGTCATATCTACCTTGGAAGGCGCCGAGTCTGTTGGTTTTTGTGTGATGGAATTGAGAGTTACGAGGTACGCATTGCACGCCCTGAACTTCGCTATACTTCTGCTGTAAGGTGTTTTCCAAAGGATTACATAAGTGGCCGTGCCTCGGCTCTGAGGTTATCGGTGTCATGGTCTCGGGACAAACCAAACAAACCCCCGGGGGGGGGGCCACCCGCCCCCACGTGGCCCATAATTTCAGCTGGGAACGGAGCTCAGCTCTTTGACCCAGCTGTCAGTAGCAGCAAAGCAAAAATAGTGCTGGTGCAAGAGATCTTAATTTAGGCACTGGAAGGTAGCCTTTCGAATTGGGATGCTCCTGAGCTCCAAGCCTGCGTCTGTAGTCCCCAGAATTCCTTACTCGGATTCCTCTGCGCCTCTTCTACAGCATGCGCCGTTACTTCCAGCCCTGACGTAAGAGGAATCATGGAGCCTGTATCCAAATGTTTTGACGGCCGCGCTGCGTCAGGAGCTACCTCAGGAGTTACCTCGGTCATAGTCACAACCGTCTTAGCGACTATCACCCTGCTAACCCTTACCCGTTATACCTTGTGGCCAAGCAGCAAACCGAAGGTGATCCCGGGACCTTTGACGACATATGTTCCCAAGCTATCTCAAGAAGAGCTCAAGAAACTCGACTATCACCCCGATTACTACCCAGGGGCTAGAGACGTAGCTACGCCGGTGAGTCCCGCCGGCCCTTATCATAAGTATTTGAGCAAGCCGTGACAGCATTCAGTACGGGAATATTCGGGTATATGAGTTCGGCCCCGATGATGGCCGTAAGGTTCTTTTTATTCATGGTATCAGCACTACCTGCATGACGTTGCAGGATATAGCCCGACCCCTCGCGGAGAAGGGCTGTCGCATCATGCTCTTCGTAGGTTCCGCTTTATTTCCCGGTGTTCGTTTTATCAGCTAGCTCATGGGGGGCCCAGGACCTGTTCGGAAGGGGTTATACGGACGCGCCGGGAGATCTCGAATATGACACTCGCCTCTGGGTCACGCAGATCCTCCTGGTGCTCGCCTCGTCGAAAATTACCTGGACGGGCGAGAACGGGCTGAACGTCGTCGGTTACAGCCTGGGCGGGGGAATCGCGGCGAACTTCGCGGCGACATTCCCTCACATGGTGGAGACGCTCATCCTCCTCGCGCCCGCCGGCGTGGTCCGGCCGGAGAACATCGGCCGGGCCAGCCGCCTGATCTTCACCTCTGGCATCATCCCCGAGCGCCTGCTCGGCCGGTTAACCAAGTGGCGCCTGAAGCAGCCGATCGACAAGGCGGTGTCCAAGAAGCAGAAGCCGTCCGCCGCCCGGAGCCTGGAAAAGTCACTCGAGGGCGAGGGCAAGGAGTCGTTCATAGACGCCGCGGAACAGGAGGTGGTCGACCCCAACGAAGAGGGCCCGGCGGCGCTCGAGCCGACGCCCTTCGAGCGGACGGTCGAGAGCGTCGTGCACTGGACGCTCGACCACCACGAGGGCTTCGTGCCGGCCTTCATGTCGACGATCCGCTTCGCGCCCCTCATGGACCAGCACGGCTACTGGCGGCAGCTGGCCGGGCGCAAGCCCGGGACCACGGCGGTCCTTCTCGGACGGCACGACCAGCTGATTCAGAAGGACGACTACGTCGAGGACGCGTTGCCGCTGCTCGGGGGCGAGGATAACGTCTTCTGGCGCGTCGTCCCCGGCGCGCACAACTTCCCCTTCACCAATGGCCCAGAAGCCTTGGAATGTATTTACGAGTTCTGGGGTATGAAGGAATGATTCATATATAGACACGTTGATCAAGGCCTTTCCAGGCAGGCAGTATTACGTGTGGTACAGCATTGGGGACGGACGGATATCGCATTGCAGAAGCGTGTGTGGCTTGTGCTGGGACATAACATTATTAGAATAGAATAGAATACTGAAGATAACATTAATACTTCGGTCAATTACGAATGGTCGTACCGGAAGTAGGAAAAGAGGCATTTTGATCCCGCTCAAACTCCCATTACATCAACTATGCTGCACACCGTCGAAACACCATCTCATCAATGGTCCATGGCGTCTCGCCCGTTTAGTAGAATGACGGCCGTCGCAATCGCGACGGCCTCGTCGACCTCGTCGCCGTCGATCACGAGGATGGCGTCCTTGTCGAAGCCGTACGAGGCGATGCGGCCGACCTCGCAGCGCTGCTGGTTGAGGCACTTATAGAGGACGGCGGCGGGCCCGCCGCCCGTCATGTCCCAGAAGTAGGGGATCGAGTGGCGGATGAAGCACTCGTGCTTCACGCCGGCGCGCGTCGCGGCGTCGTCGACGGGCGCGAGCTCGATCTCGTGGCGCGAGTGCGGGCTGCCCGGGGGGAACCGCACCTTGGACGAGTCGAACGAGATGAAGGTCATGTTGAGCTCGCACACCTTGTCGCCCGTGCGCCCGTCCGTCATCGTCTTGATCGTCCGCATCATCTCCCCGCACGACTTGATCTCGTACTTGGGCGGCCCCGAGGCCTCGAGCTTGCGCGCCGCCGACGCCGCCTCGTCGGCCCACCCGCTCGTGAACTCCCCCGGGAACCCGTGCCGCAGCCACCCCGTCAGGTCCACGATCTTGGCCGTCTGCTTGAAGTGCACCGCCTTCCGCAGGTAGAACACCTTCGTCGCGTTGAGCGCCCACTCCTGGTTGATGGGGAAGTCCTGCGGGGAGAATGGGTGAGGCATGGTGTATGTATATATATATATGTGTGTGTGTGTGTGTGTGTGTGTGTGTGTGCTCTTCGGGGCGTATTATTTATTTTTCGGACTGGGTAGAACAGGAAGGTTGAGGCTGCTTCCTTTCTAATCTACACACAAAGACAATTCTATATTGTTCCGCAGTGCGGAGTATACTGATCTTCTTCTTTTCCGGCTTAGATCGGGTTTCTCTTGTGCACTCAGTCGTTGATATACGTGACTGGGGGCGCCGTCGCCCCGGCTGTGACGTCAGCCACCCACCTCCTCAGCGCAAACCTGATTCTCAGCCACCGCTTGACGCTTACAGGTTTCAGATCGACATGCAGAGCTTCGTATTGGGCGCCATCGAATAGGGCCAACCTTGTTACGAGGTCTCTCATTGCCGATTTTCGATGATTTACATGAACCGAGACTTACGCGCGGCGTCTGGGGGTTATAGTGGGATCTTTTGAGGCTGAGCAGGCCTGGAGGCGGGGCGGCGACGTCCTTTTCTCAGACCCGCCGAGCCTTAGATATTAGGAGTAATAAAAGTACGTTATGAGCCGTGTAATGTCTGTGTATGATAGCGTCGAATGAATTCTGTCCCATCCCGCCATGTATCTGTACGAAAGGAGTAAGGAAGCTCTCACCTGAGTATCTCTGCCAAGACTTATCAATCCCGCCCAGAGTGTTGTTCTGGTCATTCTATTGTTATCGCTTATCATATGTAAGTATCTTGCCATGGTGCCGCTTATACGATTTAAGTGGTTGGCCACCTAACGTAGCTAGTTCCCGTGGAACGCCTCGGAGAAGCACAGGCTTGCAGCTCGTGGGCCAACGGGATAATCGTAAGAGAATAGAGCTAAGTAAATAGAAACGTACCATGTGCCGATGACACCAGGTGGTTGAACAGATGTATCTGCGCCCCTGGGTTTACCTTTTCCCTCTCCCCCAGATTCGACAATAGTTTTCCCAGTGGAGTCATCTCGCTCTAAATCGCTTGTCCACCATAGATGTGAGGTGTAAAGTCGACATGGATGTCACAGAAGATTTCAGTCCGTACCGAGCGGATGGAAAGCTGGTGAATATGTTTTAGTTTGGAATTGAGCCCAGCATTGACTGATCTTGTTGTGGTAGCACGGCTTCGTCTGCGTAGTGACAGGTGCCTCACAGCCAGTTGGGCAGGCCATCATCCGCGAATTAGCAGGTCCGACGAGTCCTCATATCCTTGACGTATGTAGTCGCTGACCTTGAATACAGCTCATGGCGCTGCGTCAATTTATGGTTAGAATGAGGCCCTACAAGTATCTTCGAATTTAAGATGATTATATAGTCGGACAGCTGACGTTGTCTAGCTTGCGACAAAACCGCCAGCTCGGATACCTACAAGACCCATGTGGAGCAAGTAGGCGAAGAGTCGCCGAACAGCAAGATAATCCCGTATCCCTTCAACGTTGCCAAAGAGCACGAGACACTCGTCTTGATAGGTACGTATAACTTATCGGCCAACGCAATTCCGCAGCCTTCGAAGTTTCGAAAGCTTACAGTCTTGTAGTATGTCCTTACTGTTCTTCGACCCTCTTCATATAGCCTCAGAGAATCTGGCGGGAAATGCCGGGTATGAGACTTAGCGTTCGACTACGGAATGTTAAACATATAGCAGGATGAGGTCCTTAATGCTTTCGGTCGACTGGATGTCTGGGTGTGCTCGTCTGGTCTGCTAGGCCCACCCTCAATCGAGGCGACTACGCCCGACGACTTACAAAAGTGCTTCGAAGCCCATTCACTTGCGCCATTCTTCGCTCTCAAGTATGTGCCCGCAGCGATGGCCAAGTTGACCCAGAAAGGGACCTACCCGAACGCCGCTCCCAAGACTCAGAAGTACGGCAGCATCATAGTGATCAGCAGTGTGGCTTCGGTGCACGGCGGGTGTTGGGGGCCGTGCTACACGATGACTTCACACGCGGCTCTCGGGGTTGTCAAGGCAGGCGTGGCTACTCTGAAAGGGACCGGAGTGCGCATAAACTGTATCTCACCGGGCCAGATCGATGTTGGTGTCGACCTCCAAGGCGTGAGTTCACCTGATTCAGGGCGGTGAAGCGGAGATTAACTGTGTGCCAGTTCGACATGCGAGGCATGACTTCTCAGTTCCCGCCGGCCAGTCTGCAGAAGCCAGAGGTGAGATTTGCAACTAGGGCCGTATGATGAAGCATAACAGCCTAACCTTCATTGTGTCAGGTTCAACGAACGACGATCGGATTAGAGAGAGCTGGTAAGACGCAGGAGGTCGCACGTGTCGCGGGTTTCCTAGCTAGTGGGTTCTCCTCCTATGTTACTGGCGCGAACCTCATTGTTGATGGTGGTGCTTCGTAAGTCGATACCAAACCCCGCTTGAAGTGTGCTCGGCTGACCGAGGTTCTGTAGTGTCATGAATCCTTTGACTGTTCCCATCTGACATTGGAAGACTATTGCGTGGGGCCAGTCACGTTATACCAGCGATTAGTCAAGAAATTTGTTCTCTTAGACAGACTTGGTTTTCCGCTTGCTATAATAGGCTGAGCCGACGATGCAATGTTCGGCCGCATACGTAGTAGTGTCTTTGCGAATAGTTCTAGAATGACGAATAGCCAGCGGGTTCGGCCTCTCCCCTAGTGATACCCAGAGCCCATAGATAAGCAATCGGTTGGCGAGCAATGACCCGCATCTGGCTTCGCCCCAAATCTGGTCCCTGATACTTATAATTGGCCTTAACCGCCCGCTCGCCACCTAAGCAGTAATAAACATCCTGGTTTTGGTTGGCGGTCAGGCTGTGAATAGCAAACCTGAGATTGAATTTCGAAAATAGCCCAACATGTCTTCGTCAAGTCTCGCCCAATTTGAGGTTATCGCAAGCAATGACCCGTCTGCGATCGAGTCCACCTGTCGAGACTATGGGCTCAGCGGCGTGGAGTTCAAGGAGCTCCATGAACGCTGCGTCGCGGCCAAGTCGAGCGCCTACTGCCCCTATAGCAAGTTCCGGGTCGGCGCGAGCGTCATCTCGGTCGACGGCTCCTATTTCGACGGCGGCAATATCGAGAATTCGTCTTATCCTGTAGGAACATGCGCCGAGCGCGTGGCTCTCAGTAAGGCTGTGTCGGAGGGGCACCGAAAAATCAAGGCGGTGGCCGTAGCCGCGGATATTTCTCCGCCGGTCAGCCCATGTAAGTTGTTGTTACCCTCAAACAAAAACCCTATGTATTGTTTTCAGATCAGACTCTCGAAGCATGGCTCTCCGACCGCGAGTCTGTATTCCCTATCGACTAAATGACCACGATAACTTCGCACAATGGAGCGGTGACTGATTCATCTGCGTGCACCAGGCGGAATGTGCCGCCAATTCATTCGGGAGTTTTGCGATCTTAAGTCTCCTATTATTATGTTCGATAAGAACGACAATTATGTGGTGCTGCGGCTCGAGGAGGTAAGTCTACTTACATATAGCCTTTATCAGGAAAACTTTCGCTAAACGCTATATCTAGCTTCTACCGATGTCCTTTGGGCCCGAGGCACTTCCGCCACCGGGCTCCCTCAAGCCGTAGGAGAAAGGTTATCTTTGATGGCCTGTAAAAGGTTGCGGGCTAAATGTTAAATGTTTGGCACTGACAATCTACAAGGTTATTTCTTTGTATCAATGGGAGAGGAATCTCTCTTCGTTACACGTCCCCGTGATGTGACGAGATTAAGACTTCCCAAGTGGGACAATGTACCAGTAGCTTTGGCTTCTTATAAGCCCCAGCAGTCAATCTAAGTGTTCCCACAAGGCGCTTTAAAGGGCATTGCCTTTTCTTGTGTCTCCTGCTTTCAACGGCGGTGACACCCTCGTCGAACCTCATCACTGTGACCAGAAAGTGTCGCGCCTGAAGTGCTGCTGCTTTCCTAGGCCAGCCCGATCCAGAACGCCTTAGCAGCAATAGGGTAACCCATTAGAGTACACAAGTTCCACCTTTAGTACCGGCAGATTTGCCATAACGGGCCGTTTCGCCGATGCGCATGGGGGATGCGGGGGATGGCCCGTGGGGAATTGGAGCAAGCTTTCCCCTTCGCGCTTTCAGGGCTTTGGGAGAGTACAGTAGGAGCTAGGCACCTGCGCTGTTCTCGAACTCTTCGAGATACGCTTAAGAAGTGGTAGGAAAATATACAGCATATTCTACCGAGAACCCTGCGCAAACAGGCTTATTATTGTCATACTAGAACAGAGGTAATGACAGCGTGCTGGACATCATTGCCACTCATCTCAAAGGTCGCCATGGCAAACAAGGGTGTTTAGTACACATACTCCAGGACGTTGGCTACATTGTATTCCCTTCTGGCTTCGGCTGATCCTTCTGGTTGGGTAAATTTTACCACTGTATGCGCGCCAATCAGGATAGCAGCAGGACAAGAATACTTCGTATGGCTCTCGAGATCCCCTGGAGGCAAGGCCTAGCTTACCACATGGCAATCGTGAGACGGCATCATGAACCGTCGAATCTAGTGTCGCGTAGAGGAGTAGTAAGCCCTACATCCCTAGTAACCGTTACGCGCCAAGCGATGGTAAGCATGCTACCTTACCCGATTTGCGAGCTGCGACCGTTGACCCTGGTCCCCTGGCATGCGGAAGTGTGAAGTTTCTGCACCTATAGCAGTTCGTCCCACTGGCTTGCTTCGTTTGCGGCTTCATCCAACAAATCATGTGGACGATCCAGGTTTACTGCGTATGCATTAGATAGCTGCCACCTCGGGTGCGAGTAACCCAGCGACGCGAGATGGGGATTCGCCGCAAGGTCCCTTCGCGTCTTAGGCAATGTAACGGCATCACGCTTAAAGGGTGGGCTTTCCACCTACATATATGCCACTACCGCTCAGCTCTTAGTTCTAGCGCAGGTTCTTTTCTTCTGTTTCTGCTCGTTCTTCATCTCCCTGCCGTTAGCCAAATAACTGAGAGGGAAAAGAGGGCACCATGGCGAGACTTCCAAAGATCAGTAAGTCTTGAAAAGATGGCTCCAATGCGCTCGCCGTCGAGCTAACTGTTCCAAGCGAATACCTACTTCGTGGCATGTATTGCCACGGTGGGTGGTATGCTATTCGGTTTTGATATTTCGTCCATGGCCGCGATCGTCACCTCCATACAATACAGAGAGTTCTTTAACAGTCCTTCCGGCGTTATCCAAGGTGCCATTGGATCCGCTCTGGCGGCCGGCTCAGTCGTCGGTAGTTTAATGGCGGGTCCGATCTCTGACAAGTTCGGCCGTCGCGATACGTACGTCTTCTCAACCGCCTTTCCAGTAAAAACATAAGAGCGTGTGGCTTACTGGCTGAGGAATAGTATCATGTTCGCTTGCCTCTGGTGGCTTGTAGGAACCGCGGTGCAGGTCGCTACTAATGGCGTTGGCTCCTTGATAGCCGGCCGTATCTTGAACGGTGTCACCGTAGGAATTACCTCTTCTCAGGTTCCTGTCTATCTGGCCGAAATCGCCAAGCGTGTAAGTAAAAAGGATGCCTGGCTGGTCAGCCGAACCCAAGATACTGAACCTTCGGCAGGAATCGCGAGGCAGCCTCATCATCATTCAGCAACTAGCCATAGAATGGGGTACGTAACTGTGAAGGTGCTCGTGGTACCACCGGGATCTCAGCTTTCTGCAGTCCTTTATCTGACGGGGAGACAGGCATTCTTATCATGTACTTCATCGGCTACGGCTGCACCCATATCGCGGGCACTGCTTCTTTCCGTACGGCTTGGGGGACGCAGTTTATTCCTTGCGTTTGTCTCATGATTGGTCTGCCCTTCCTCCCTCGCTCTCCCAGATGGCTTGCCAAGGTCGGTCGTGAGGAAGAAGCAATCCAGACCCTGGCTGATATCCAAGCCGGTGGGAACAAGGAGGACCCCTTGGTCATTGCCGAGTGGGAGGAGATCTACACCGTGCTCGTTGCGGAGCGCGAGGCGCAAAGAGGCTGGAGGAAGTTCTTCAAGAACGGCATGTGGAAGCGGACGTTGGCCGGAATGAGCGTCCAAGCATGGCAGGTGAGTATTCCATTCAATGGTTTAACGGTGGCGCAAGGCTGACCTTTCTGTCTAGCAAATGAGCGGCGCTAATGTTATGGTTTACTACATGCCTTACGTCTTCATGATGGCCGGACTTCAGGACGATAAAAACCTCATCTCCTCGGGCATACAATATGTCCTATTCATTGTGTGAGTATACGACCTACTTTCCTCCTTGGAGCAGAGATGGTAGCTAATAGCAGGGCTCTTCAGGTTCACAACCGTCATGTTCTTCTTCATCGATAAGACTGGCCGGAGAACGTTGCTCATCTGGGGCTCCATCGGAATGGGACTATGCCACTTCGTCGTGGGTGGGCTGCTGAACGGTTACGGCCGCGATGTTCCGGGAGGCGTCGGGGGCGACCCCAATGTCGTGATCGAAGTCACGGGCGGGCCTGCCGCTGGTGTCATTACGTTCAGCTACCTGCTTATTGTCGTATACGCCCTTACCCTGGCCCCGGTCGCTTGGATCTACGCTGCCGAGGTATGGTCGGTCGGGACGCGCGCCATCGGCATGTCGATGGCCGCCGTGGCCAACTGGCTCTTCAACTTCGCCCTGGGCATGTTCACCCCGCCCGCGATGCAGAACATCAAGGGGAACATCTTCATCGTCTTCGGTGTGCTGTGCATATGCTCGGCCGTGCAGGCCTTCGTCGGTTACCCCGAGACCTGCGGCAAGACCATCGAGGAGGTCGAGCTGCTGTTCTCCAAGGGCGCCATGATGCCCTGGAAGACGAAGAAGGGCAACTCCCGCCTCGACGCCGAAATCCAGGCCGTGCTTGACCGCAAGGAACGCGGCGAGGACGTGCACGCCGAGGTCCACGCCGAGAAGTCGGCCGCCACTACCGTCGAAGGGAAGGCAGCTTAGGCAGCTCCCACCTTACATGTAAATTTGACAGAATACTCGGTCTACAAGATTTTAGGGCGATGCTGGTTTCGAAGACATGCGGTTTTACAGGAGGGCCTGCGCTGTTTGTAACTATCCTAAGTAATCGAGAAGTCATCATCTGAGTCGATTTCTAACTTTAAAAGCCATTCCTAAAACGGTATTAATCCTGTGAAGATTTTGTAGAAGTATCGTCAGTTGACCCGATCTGGTCTACCTGGCCCTAGGTAGTCCCAGGCTGACTATGTAGGTGTGATGCTCTAGCATAGCTGAAAGATAGTGCTATCGCATTCATTATGCCATATGGTACGCGAGCATAAATTCCGGCATACTAACAGCCTAACAGCCTAGGCAAATGTGGGTTTTGCTTGCGGCTTTAGGCTCAACACCCCCCGCACACCCCTCACACCCCCCCTCCTCCTCCTCCCGAAAGGAAAGGTATGTAAGAAACGAGGTGTCCCGGAAACTTCATACATGTCTAATAATTCGAGCTTTCTGGAATTGGTCTGCGGTTCAAGTGCTACTGGAGCTGCTATACATAGTAAATATGCCCGTCAATCTAAATTAGCTCCTTAACGTACTATAAGTATGTAAAACTTTTAGTGGGAAATGAATGGTTTTGTGCCGGTTTGAACCCCCTGCCAAGCAAGCACGCTCTTTTGTGGTTCTTGTTCCCACCATATCAAGTACGCACCGTCACCTACCAGAGCTCGAAGTTGCGAACACCCCGAACCAACATATCGTAT